>JAOTAY010000189.1:6064058-6078293 GCA_025629805.1 Erythroxylum baracoense | reverse complement strand
AATACAACTCCTATGAATAAAAAATAACATTACTCATAACAAATAAGTAATACTTTCACTTTATAATGAGAATAACATGTTTAAGTATAACAACACACTATGCATCAACACATACGATACTATAACTCCAAGCATTCAATACTACTCCTATGAACAAAAAATACCATTGCTCACAGCATATAAGTAATTCATTCACTTTATTATGAGAATAAAAATTTGACTATAATGAATAAATGCCTCAGAGTAATATTTGAATGTATGGCCAAATAATATAAAAGGAAATGCTTGTTCTAATAGACATTTCATCAAACAATCCATAGGCATCCTATATTATCTCTAACTAATAACAAAACAACTGCATTTTTTCATTATCTACTAACAACAACACATTTAAACAACAAATAAACCAACAATTCAAATAAAAAACGCATAAACCAACAATTCAAACAAAACCCCACCCACCCACCGATGGTCATATATATAAGCATCTAATACCTTCGGTGTTTGGAGACAAAATAAACCCAATAGAGTTGTTACCTAAAAATGATGCACGATGGACCAAAAACGAAGCAAAAATTGAAGGTGAAAGCACTCCAAGAAGAGAACCGACGACGTTAATGGTGGGAGGAGAGAAAAATAACAGAGGGGAGGGAGAAGCGAGGGAGCTTCGGGTCTCATAAATGCTGGTGATAAAACGACATCGTTTGGCTTAAAAGCAAATGATGTTGTTTTATTTTATGACAATTCGACAGTTTCCGACATAAATATTATCCCGTCGGTATTCAAGTTGCTTATTTTTCTGCCAGCTGATGCTCCCTAATTTTACGACGGATTCTCGTTTTCCGTAGCTATAATACGATGAAAAATACGCGGGGATATTTTCCCTCCACGTTTACCGACGAATTTCTTATTTTCTTGTAGTGTTCTTAATTAGGACATCTTAACTCTTATTTATTACAACTGAAAATTATTAAGGTTGATAAAACATATTAAGAGTTTAGTCTAGTGAAAAACGAATATTTTTATTAGAATTGAAATTTTTATGAGATAAAGAATTATAGTACTATTTTAAATATTATATGATTCATTTAGAAAAACTTTAGGCCTACTAATTGGTCAATTTTGTGGTTGAATACATTAAAAAGAAGACCACTTTCAACTTAAAAGAAATAGTTGATAAATAATGTGAAATAAGAATCAACAGAGCTTTTAGCATCTCATTATATTAGGAAAGGATCTATTAAAATAATCCATAGTTTGAACCTGTGAGAAAATATAAATAATTGTCAAATAATATCCTAATTTAAGAATTAATATGAAAATAAAAAATTAATACTCAAAAAATCAAAGTTTAATGTATAAAATCTCTTCAAATAAAAACTACAAAACTAAAAATAGTTTCATCATATTAAAAATAGTTACAAAATTTTATCTTCAATAAGTTTAAGGCATAAGATTCAATTTTCTCCTTAATGTTTGAGGAAAAGTCTAAGAGGACCCTGCCATTGTCTTTGACGTTTACTAAGTAGAGTAATTTGTCCAAAAATGATCACTCCGTCACCATTTCATCAAATGAATGACTTATAACTCCAACTATAAACTTTGAAATAAAAAATATCATTTATAATACAATTTGATTTCTAACCTATCCATTGTTCAAAAATTTTGGTCATCCAATAATTAAAGAATGCAGATCATCATCATCGTCGTTATCAATACCTAGTTGAAGTCTCGCTGAATCGCGAAGTTTGGAAAATTAAAGAATGCAGATGATGCATTAAAATATATTGTTCAAATTTTCATATATATGCAACCAAAAAAATACAATTATCTTAATTATTGTTGTTATTTTCAATTCTTTTAAGTACAAAATAACTTTTATGTAGCTTTAGGTCTCCTTTAACATACAAATTGTAGGTTTAAACAATAATTAATGAACTTAGGATTTTTTCCACATAAAAAGAAACCCATGAAATCCAAAAATTCTCTCCATCCTAATTATATAGATGTGTTTGCCATCCCAAATGAGCATAAAACAAGTTCCAATTTTTCTTGTTAGTAAAGCCTTTATCAAATTATCAGAGCAATCATTAGAATGAACCTTTTCTAGTTTCAAAGTTTTATTAGTAAGAATATCTCATTTTCGATGATACCTCATAGTGATATATTTGGACTTAGCACCAAAAGTTGAACTCTTTTAATTTAAAATAAATATCAATTTGCATATCATAAAATTATACAAATTTCTCTTGTGAAAAGCAAAGCTTTTGAACAAATTTCGTCATCCAAACAAAAGATGCATTGTGTCTTTTGGAATCTAACTTCAATTTCTCATCCTTTGAAACATATGTAAATGCCTTACAACAGAAAACATACAAATGATCGTATGAAACATTCTTTTTAAACCAAACCATGTGAGGAACATCACCATTTAATGCATAATTAGGAAACAAATTAATCACATGTGCAATAGTTAATATGCTTCACTAAAAAGTGGTTTTTGGTAACTTTTACCTTTAAATGCAAACACTTGACTCTCTTAACTATAGTTTTGTCATTCTTTCATCCAAACCATTTAATTGTGGAATATTAGAAGGTTTCTTTCAATGTAAAATACTTTGTGATCTATAATAGGTATCAAATGGCCTCTATACTTACCATTAGTATCATTTTAAATGCATTTTAATTTTTTTCTTGTATGTCTCTCTATCATATCCTAAAATTATATAAAAACATTAAAAACTTGATCTTTAGATTTTAAATAACAAAACTAGACTTTTCTTGAATGGTTATCAATAAAAGACGTAAAGTAGGGTACACCATCACAAACATCTGAATACACTAGCTCTAACAACTCTGCTCTCCTTGAAGGTCAATGTCTTGAATTATACTCTCTTTTTCACACCAACCAAAAAATGACAAAATTTCTTTCAATTTCCACTTTATACATCTTAAAGTAAATTCGTTTTCATCAAGCAGTCGAAAAATACATATGCCTCTTTTCTCTTTTAGTGTTAATTGTTCACTTTACCTCTTTAGAACATAAAATTAATTGATATGTAACCCTAAGTCTCCCACTAATTAATAAATAATTTATAGGTTCAATCAATAATTAGTGAACTTAAATAATGGGCCATTGTCATTCCTATTTAAATGTCTTTCTTTTTCATATTCCATATCAATATTTTTTTAGCATAATCTTTTTTTTTCTTCTATTTTATGAAAGCAATATCTTCCTTGACCTATGCAAATAACTTGCTAGCTCCTAAGGTGGCTATCAACATCAATGTCTGTCCATTTCCACTTTGGCCCTCTTGTATTTGATATTAGTCCATTTCTTCCCAACTTTGATTTCTTTTTTGGCTACAAAAAGGAATCATCTTGTTCTTTTGGTCTCCTTATTTAGTGAGACAAATGCATACGCAAGTTTTCTAAGCCACATGCCTACATTTGTTTTTAAGAACACCTAATTGGCTTCTAATTTGCTTTACTTGTACTTTTTTTTATATTTTGAAGCATATTTCAACTACAACTGTTGGTTGATTATTACATTAAATAGGCATAGTGGATTCACAAAAATTACGCATTGGGACTCTTGTCATAGGCTAGGCGGCACTATCATATAATTAATTTGTTCTCCTTTAAATGAAATAAGAAACAATTATGATAATCATTAAAATTTTGGCTAATTTGTTAACCGTATGATTTGTTAGGTTTTTGGGACCAATTAACTTACTAGGCGGTGCCTTTAACAATCTCAATCAGGTTGACATAAGCACGATATTAGCCATGCAACTTTGGAAATCTGTGAACAAACAATTTCCACTTCCATCCAATTTAATTGTAATTAGAAGTTTGTAATTGTAGAATAGGTCATCCTTAGCAATATTGCAAGAAAACGGAATGAAGCAAATCTAGAAATTTTCATATTTATATAATTTATTTATTTCATTGTAATTAAATATAATATAAAATTAATTAATTACAATTAAATTACGAAACAATTTAAGTAATAAAAAGAGATTAAAAAGGTGCTTTTTCCAATTTTACTTATTGTATAATGTAACAATTTAATTACTTTTTTTTAGTGTAGGAAATAAATTTTGCTAAAAATTAAGGTTTGAATCATCCTCTTATTTCGGATGAATATATATAATTTTGATATTAAAAAAAAGAAAGACAATAGAAATTATTGTAATAAATTAGTCAAAATCATTGGCAACAAAACTGTGTTAGCTTTACTTTTGTTTATTTTTTGTTTAGTGGGAGTTAGGCAGATACGTCATCCCTTCCCTTGAACATATATCGGGAGGACTATTATCATTTATCACATTCCAAGCATAATTCAAGCTTGGGATTTGTGAATAAATATATAGGCTATGATAACCTAATATAGCAACATGTTCGTAGGTCTTAAAAACATAAACTGGTTCAACACTAGAGATTCACAAATCACAATAGCCACAAATGGCCAAAAGGGAGAGTCAACCAAATTTGTGGCTACAACTTCCACGAACCCACAAAAAGTAAACAAAACGTAAATAATATTATTAAGACAAATCATTCCTAACTTCTACTAAATCCTCTGCATTCTCACAGTTTTTAACTTGTCAATCAATCATGTTATTGCATTATTTTATACAAATCAAACAGCACTTTAAAGAAAAGTTATTCAATGACACTAAGTTATGTTAAGGAGACTTGAACATGCTCAATTTTATCTTAGAAATTTCCTTCTTTTAACAGACTTAGACTCATGTTCATCATTATCCATATTTTCAGCTTACATTTGCTTTGTCAATAATCCGAGATTACGAAGGTTGAGATGAACACAAGTTGACAAACACTTAGATTTGGGGCATGAATGAGAATTCATGTATTTAACTGAACATTATTACGGGTACGTACTATGGACCTTTTTTTTAGCAGTAGTAGTACTGTTGTCGTACTCAAACCTAACACGACATGTATCATTCCCAAACCCGAATCGATATGTATAACCTACAAATATATGCCAAAAATTGCTCCAAGCTTTATCGGAAGTTGTTCCACGACAAATCAAAGGTGGCAAACAGTTCCTATCTTGTAAGAGTTTTAGGACCACATGCAAAGGATCATGTAAAATTGGGTATCACTGTGTTGACAGGTCCAAGCAAACAAGAAATGGCCACAAAGAAAAAAATATCACCCAAATGTCTAAAGTTATGTGAACTTTCAGGTTTTTGCACTCTACCTAATGGTAATTGGTCAAACCCTCAAGTATATACGTCCAATAACATGTAGGCTACTGTTGCAAAAAGTAAATAACCAATTACTTGTGCATATACACATACACACGTATGTTCATGGAAGCTGCACATCACAGCCATAGGATTCCACCAAAATTGGAGAAGCTTGGCTCCACATGAGTGGCTTCTTTTCAACTATATATCAAGTAAACAAAATTTGCCCACCTCAAGCACCAGACGTCTCTCAACGTAGGATGGTAAAATAAAACATATATTATACCACCATTCAAAGTTGGGTGAATTATTTTAATCATTGCCTTTATAGAAAAAGCATACAATAAAAGAGACGAATAGAGCTCCATTATATCGTTAGTGGATGCAGGGAGCCTATAGTGGACATAAGCTTTAACCAACTTTTTGTTATTTTTATTGCTTTGTCTTCTCGGTTCAATGAGATCGATGGCAAAACGTATGTTGACACGTGCTAAAGATGTGCACGGGCACTACCCAATTTGTCTTTAAGATTATGTTGGATGAAAGAAGTCAAGATACCGCAATGGCACAATACCCTTTTCGAAAGGAAAAAAAAAAAGAGAGTCTAATGTCTTTTGGGAATTAACTATTATTATCATGTTTAGTAAAAAGGGAATGAAAAAACAAATCGATTATGTACGTGTGTGGATCAATAGGTGTAGACTTCTACTTTTCTTGGTACAAGTACATGTAAATTTTTAGAGAAAGTTATATATTTTAGTATATCGTAGTTGTCCGTACTATATAGTGCTAAGGGCCTTATCTAGTCGAGTTTTGCTGTTTACAGAAAACTGGCAGCCTCCAAGGAGATAAGCTTATTGCGTAAGGTGATACAGTATTGTAATGTTGACCATGATATATTTACATATATTTTTATTTCCGTTCTTGATTTCTTGTTTATCTTCTTTTGTTAAGCTTCTAGTACTCTTTACTTCTACTGGCACTTCCCTTCTGGGCCAACTAGATCCGCCAAGGGTTGTGGCTCTCTTTACAACATGTCAAGCGACTATGTGTTTACAAAATTAGGTTACCAATTAAGGGAAGTAGAAATAACATTTTTTTTATTATCAAGATCGGACATTAACTAAATATTGTAAATTTCTAACGTAAAAGATATAGAATTATTATGTGATATTAATGGCACATGGACTTGGAACTTGGAAAGTCCAGACTAACTTCACTTGATCAATTAAAACTTCACTTGATAGAAAGCCCTAAATTGGATAACTCCTAATTGCATAATTGTAAACCGCATACCCTTAAACTGCATAAGTCACCCTCAAAACAATTTCTTCAAACACTAAGGAATACCCATTAAATACATTAAGAAAACATTTAGCCCTCAAGAAAAACAAAATCAAAGATTAAAGGTGATTTAAGCCAGCCAAAAAGAGAATCCGTCAGAGGTGGGAGTAAGAGGCTTCCTAAGTTATCAATAGAGTTAGGTGCGAATGCATGTAAGTAACCAACTCATTCTAACCCTCCTTATCAAAATACATTTGGAAGTGTATATTGTTTTAACTCTGTAGAGAATATAATAAGTTGAAGCCTTTTTTATTGTTTTGTGTTTGGGTATATTGTCATTAGGTTTGATCACTGATTTACACATAAATATTTATTTCAAACTTATTTTTATCATTGCTTATTCTTTTTTCAAATGTTACTTGTTGTGATGATAAATCTAAATTATTCATGTCCTAGTTTATTTTTTAAACTTTTTTTTGATAGAATAAAAGATTATGATTTTGTATTACATTCACATTTTGATAGGTCTTTTATCTAGGATTTACCTTTTGATTATATAAGTAGCAATGAAGATGAACTTAGGGTTATCAGTATGGATATTATTGAGCAATTGAGGTCAAAACTTATAATTTTGATTATAATAAAATTTATTACTACTAGTGAATTAAGGGTTTAATCATTGCATAATCATTTACATATAGAGAATAATGCATAAATATTTTTATAATCAAACAGAAAATCATTTTAATCGATAAAGAAAACTCATTAATCTTTAAACAAACTTTTAAAGACCTTTTGAAATAAGTTGGGATCAATTTCGTCAAAAGAATAAGTTTTAATTTTTAAAAGAGCACGAAAAGTTTTAAAAAAATCTTTAGAATTGTATGTTTAGGTATAATATTTGCCAACTAGTGCATGTCTCTAGTTAACCAGTTTAGCACATCAATCTACCAACTTGGTTTGAATTAAAGATTATATCATTAATTTATCGATGCATTAGTCGATATATTGTTCAATTAATGTATAGAATAGTCAACTAAAAATACTTTTACTAATCATTATAATGACTAATTTTGTTTCTAATGACTATTTTGGGTTGTTTTGAGCATAAATAGATTATATATGAGTTGCAACAAGTAGGTTAGGTATACTAGAGGGTTGTTATAGGACTTGAGAGGATAAGAGTATATGTGTTCATCACATAATATATAGCGAGCCTTTATTTGTTAATGTGATTAAGAGGAGTGTTTGAATTATAATTGTTAAAATTGAGGAAATTACTTAGGGTACACTTTGTAAATATTCCTATTAACCTTGAATAATATTTATAAAAGGTTAATGTTCAATTATGGTAAAAGTAAGAAGAATGTAAGGGTTCATCTTCTCCTGTAGAAAAGAAGATATTGTATGAAGAGTTGTCCTTAACTCATTGAAGGAAGAAATAGTGAATTCATAAGTGGAACTTAGTCGGTGAATATAAGTCAATCACTATAAATTAATCTTGTCTCTCTTTTGTTACTCCCTTTAATTATTATTCTAGTAATAAAATGGTTAAAATTTTAATTTAGTGCAAAGTTAACCCACCATTAATCATACACTTATATCGATGTTGATGTGACCGACTATATAAGTAAACCATTTGACATATTACAAATTAACAATTATATACATATAAGTGTGTGTGTAAGAAGATACATAATAGAGTAACCTATTTTTTTAACCTAAACCTAATCTTAATCCACATATGAGTTCTACCAAATGTTTCTAATGTTCCTGTCATATTGTTGTTAGATATTTCGAGTCATTCTAAATAGTTCATATCCCCTATATTGGAGGGAATCTCATCACTTAATGCATTGTTTTCAAGGTTTAATCTATATTGCATATTTATCAATTAACCAAGTGATGAAGGGATTTCACTTTGAAACAAATTTCCACCAAATTCTAGCTTTGTAAGCTCTTCAAACTCTGATATGAAAAAATGAATGCTGGTAAATGATTGTTCTTATTGATATCCATATGAGAAAGATTTGAATTTGATGCAAAATTTAGAAGTGGCCCTAATAGCCTATTCTCATTTTGGTTCGATCATCAGAAAGATAAACACCCACCTACACCAGGAGGAATGAAGCATTAAAGTTCATATTTATCAAAATTTAGAACCCTCAATTCGTTATTGGAGTGCAACTTTACTGGAGTTTCACTAGTTAAAGACTTGAAAACATCTGGAGCCACAAACGTAGTCATCTGGAGCCACAAACGTAGTCACAAAACATCTAAACTCATAGATAAAATTATAAAAAGCATGAACTTACGAACAAAGTCTCGAAAACCAAAGACGACACAATAATAATGACTTGGGTTAAAAATATATATATGATTTATTATATCATATGTCACATACTGAACTATTAAAAGATTCTTACTTATGTGGCGAGCCAAATCAAGATTACTAATTACAAAGTTAACGGTATGCTAATTTTATAAATAATTAAAAGGTCAAGTACTTTATTTCTACTTTTAGTAGTTCTAATTAATATTATTAAATTATAAAAATAATACAAATTTTCAAATAAAATTTGTTCTTTTATAAAAATCATTATGACATTTTTAATCATTTTCATAATTTTTTAAACGCATGTTAAGAGAAAGATAAGATTTGAACTTGAATTTATGTTGATGATGTTATTGATCTTTCATTTTTAAATGTAGTTTTATTTTTATCATACACAAATATCCATAATTAATTTTTTTATGCAATTATTGATCCTATTATTTTATAATTTGGACCAAGAAGGACAATAATCATTCAAGTGAAGGATTGAAAAGTTGTGGCTCCCAAACAATGACTTGAATAACTCCCTAGGTTTCAACATTCTTTGAAAAGTTCTACACTTCCATTTATGTTATCAAAACTGCCTCTGTCAAATCTAAAGTTAAGAAAAGTCCCATGAAAACATTTTTAAGTAGACTTTAATTCTATGTGGAGCTCCAAAACGAAGTTAACCCACCCCGAGTTATAGCTTTTTCTTCTTGTTCATGAATGCACAGTTGGTTTCTTTTTTCTTCTTGTGCTTCACTTACTATTATTGCTTCTACTACAACTATTACCACCACTACTACTACTTCAGTTCATTCCACTAGTTTTTAACCTGATAGTTGTGTGCATAAGCTAGATTTGGTAGCCGGTGATAAAATTGGGAGTCAAAGCTTAGTATTTTGTATATGGTTACTGATGTTACTCGATTTGATGAATGCCAGGTTTGGCTTTGGGCGTTTGGATTTATAGGCTTCGCTACTTAGTTGGACTCATTGTTGGTATGTAGGCCCATTTCCTCGATCTGTGTGTTTGATGGTGCAAAGCTATAAAGGGTTAAAAGCAGAGTTGCTGATTAAGAATTAGAAAATGCGAATCTGACGATTCTTTGATTCTTGGTTGTGGGTGTGTGAATTTCTGATCTTGTTCAATCCTTTTGTCCTCTCTTTCATGATATCTCTGTGTTGTTGCCGTATTGTTAGATAAGATAACAAATCTTGTAAACATCTACTTTCTAATTTAACTTGTTTCTGGTGAATTTGGAGTTAATGAATTCAATAACTACTTAACAAGCAAATAGCAAAAATAATCAAAAACAACTAATTGATCTATTCTGAAGCCCAAAAAAAAAAAAACACTGTTACAGGACCAAGTCTCAAGCCAGCGTATCCTTCCAACTTGCTTGCATATTTGAGTCTTCTCAATTCGTGTGTCTTGAGTTCTTAATGGTCTTCTAAGCTTATCACCAACTCCACTACATCTTCCCATGTAGCATCTTCTTTTGGATGCTTCTTCCACTATACCAGACTTTCTTCAACTTATCTTCACCATTATCAGCCACTAATGGCCTTAACTTCGCTACTTACTTTTTCTAAATTGAAACATTAAAAACAGTATGAATTTAGGATCCATTTAGAAGTTTGAGTTTGTCAGCAACCTTGCCATTCTTCTATCCAAGTTAACATGGACCATAGAATCGACTAGCGAGTTTCTGATACGCCCTTCTGTACACTATTTGTTATCGATTAGTCCCAGTACTTGAAACTCCACATCTCTGCTAACCATCTGTGAATTGCAGCATGTACATTAGCTTTGAGCTGTTGCAAGAGAGCATTACGTGTTGCTAATGATTGATCCACTTCGTTCACAACAGAAGAGTACTGAGTACTGATAAATAGAACCTTGTTTTTATGGTTTTTCTTTCTTCCGGCACTCTGAACATAGGGACCAAGTTCTTCAAGTGGATTTTCTCTGCTAAGTCCGAATCTTCAACGAATGTTCTTTGGTTCTTGGAAATTTTGACTTTAAATTGCAATATTTGTTTTTCGTAAGTTCAAAACAAAACTGAATAAAATAAGATTTATTGTATTTTTCTTTTTAGCAAATCATTGTTTTAATTTATATTTATATTTTTTATTTTTTAAATTTAGTAAAAAATTTGTTTGTTTGAATTTATGGTTTATGGTTTATGTTTTTAGTTTTGCTTTCTTTCAATTTTTATAATTTATGAAAACCATAAAAAATTACTTTTTTTGTTTTATTTTTTATGGTATGATTTATTATCAATTAAACATATCTTATTTAATATTAATTATTAATGAAATTATTGATTCAATATTATATGTCTAATTATTTAATATTAATTACCAATAATAATTATTAATAATTTAATTTAATATCTCGATTAAATTTTTATAATTAATTTAGATATTATATTTAAAAATAAATAAAATAAGTTTAATTTATTAATTATTAATAAAATAATTTAATTTTAAAATATCTTGAAAATATATAAATTTTAAATAAAATTTTTGTCTAAAACTTAAAATCTAATAAAATAAATATTAATTTATAAGTAAAATTTAATTATAAAATTATTTATTTTAATAAAATATAATAATTTTACTATTAATTTTTAATAAATATTCTATAATATTTAAATTTTACATTATATGTAATTATTAGACATTAACAATTAAACATATTTTTTAAGAAAAAACTAAAATTTAAAAAATAAAACAAAAAATCACAACAGAAAATATAATTAAAACTAAACTGGCCTAAGTTTTTTTTAGAACCACATCTAAATCTAATTATTCTAAAACAAAAAATTATAGGACAAAACTTATCTATATTTGAGTAACTAAATCAGGCTATTGTAGTAAGTTGAGATTAATTGGATAAAATCCATCCAAGTGGGAGTAATTTAGGAGACAATGAATTAGTTTTTGATCAACGACAATTGCAATCTATTGGGAGTTCTTTAACATTATCAAATCTGAGTGAGAGCAATATGAATGTAAAGAGATATGTTCCTCAAGATTTTCAATTGCTCACAATGTGAGTGGATTAGTTCCTAGGCAACTTTTTAACAACAAATTGGAAACCTTTATAGTAGTTCCATAAGAAAATAATGAGTTAATAAATGCAAAAAGACTTAGTTTAATCTTGCGAACGATGAATGAGTTATAGTATTAGAAATAAGAATTAACTTTAATGACTCAATCTGAGTAGACTTGGTTAATCTACCTAAAAGATGTAAAGTCATAAAGAACAAATGAGTTCTCAAATATTAAGCAAAATATTGATGATAGCTTTAAAAGATACAAAGCATTTCTAGTAGCTAAAAGATACACACAACCATAAGAGATTGAATACGAGAAGATGTGCTCACTTATTGCAAGGTTTACATAAGTTCGATTTTATCTAGCTTTAATGGTTAGAATGAATCTCGATTTATATTAAATGGATATGAAGATTGCATTTTTAAATAGAAAATTAAATGAAGAAATATGTATAGAACAACCAATTGGTTTAGTTCGAAAGGGCTAAGAGCATAAAGTGTTGAGATTGTTAAAGTTAGTGTGTGGTCTTAAGCAACCTTAAAGGCATTGGTTTATGTAGTTTCTTATTATAATCATTTCATATAATTTTAGTATAATTAAAAAAGATCACTAAGTATATATTAAAAGATTTTATTATTATATATGGATGATATTTCAATAATCAGTTTCTTAAGTAAATAAATAAATTATTTATCAACCTTATTTAATTAGATGAAGAATATAAGTAAGGTTTCATACATTTTTGGAGCTAAGATCAGCAAGGATTATTCGAGAAGATCATTGTCACTTTTACAAGCTACATAGAGGCAGTGAGCTCAAAACGCATGGTTGAGGATAAATGCCATTGGAGATTATATGACAATAAGAGAGGAAATTTTAGGAAATTAGTGATAGATCTTAAACGACAAAGAGCAAAACATAAAACATTGAATTTAAAAAGGAAATGAAGCAAAAAGACCATAGATGAAACAAGGAAAAATAGGGAAAAAAGAGATTCACACGTATTGAAACCCAAGAAGCAAAATCATAAAACACGTAAACTGACATGCAATATTGACATTCAAAAAAGAAAACAAAGAAGAAGTGAAAGAAAATAAATACCTAAATGACGTATAACTAAGAAGAAAGGCATGCAAAAGGGCCATTTTTATCTATAGATCAAATTTTAATTTAAATCCTAATATTTGGTAGCGTTAGAAAATAATCTTAACTTTTTCAAAATCTCTTGAATTTAATCCTAAATTAATAGGATTCTTAATTTTGTTAGAGTTCCATTAATTATTAGATGGTGTGGAATTTTTATTTTATTTTTATTTTAAGAGATCTCGCCACTATGAGTATAGAGTCCAATTGGTAACGGTGAGCTCCATTTACAATTATGGCTCGATTCAGTCCGTTTTTGGCCCGAGTTAAATGGGCTACAGGTTGATCATGATTGGCCCTACAACTTTTTTAGAAACGATATCGTTTTGAATTTTTTTCTTTTAAAAATAAATAGGCGGACCAGGCCGACCCGACCATCCGGTGACTTGGCGAGCCATAGCTCGTGCCACGGGCCGGTCAATCTACCAGCGGGACAGGCTACGGGCTGGCCCATCCAAGCCAGCCCGGGCCAGGAGTAGGCCCGCGGGCCACCTTGGGAGAGGGCGAGTCCGGCCTAGCCTATTGACACGTCTAGCTCCATTATTTCTCTCCCTTCTTAAGTTTAAAGACATCTTTTTTTCATTAATTCATCCTTGTTATTAATCTTCTCTTTGTATTAAAACCATGAATTTTCACTACTATCACACACCCTTATCAGATATTATTGATCATATGTAAAAATCTAGCATCCTCGCCTCCACACGAAACTACCCCGCTATCTTTCTCTGACACACCATGTAAAAGAATTCATCTTTACGCTCTGTCTACCCACAAGGCATACAGGGATCCAATCATAACACCCACAATGTCAATTAATAACGCTCAACTAATCTCATTGACATAGTCATTATAATCGATCAGCTTAAACAATACAAATGACATAAAAGTAAGGAACACCAAATATACATAGAAATCCCTCTAGGCCCCGTTTAGTTGGCGAAAAAGTAAAGTGAATTTGGAATCTGATTCTTGGGAAAATAAATTTATAGAAAGTAAAGATATTTATATGTTTGAATACCTATAAGAATTCTAATAAGAAAGTTGAGTGAATTCTTATTATAGTGTTTGGTATGTATCAGTATTTCATGGAATGTAATGTAATTTTGACTTGTGTTTCTATTTATATTCCTATCAAATAAAAATTGAAATCATTAAATAATGTTAATTTGTAATACAAGTTATATTATTAAATGTTAATTTTTTC
>JAOTAY010000189.1:6051049-6063958 GCA_025629805.1 Erythroxylum baracoense | reverse complement strand
AGGAAAGTGCTACTACTTTCCCTAGATTGGGAAAGTTTTTACTTTCCTAACTACTCAAAAAAATGAACCAAACATAACAATATAAATTTTAGAAAAAAGATTACTTTCCCAAACAAAAATCCATGTCAACCAAACAAGGCCCTAAAGTAAAGGGAAAAACCACGGGCTAAATTGAAAAGTAAATATACTAAATCGAACAACAACTTCCTAGAGTTCAAGTTCTAAGCAATTAACCCTCGAAATTATACCATAATATAGATACAAGTAAAACCAATAAAGTTTCAATATTGAATATAAGTTGATATCTCATATCAATACTACTTCAAAACAACAACAACGACAACACTCAGTAGAAATTCTACTGAGAAACAAAGTCTAAAGAGGTAATACGCTGCCTTATTTCTATCTAATAGAGAGACTATTTTCAAATGACCAACATGAATAAAAATAAATAAATAATAAATAAAAAGGAAATAAATAAATAAGGAAATAAAAGAATAATAAATAAAGAAAATTTTATAAATTAAAATAGAAAAATAAATGAACATTAATAATAATAACAAACGCAAAGATAACTTATAGCTAAAAAATACCAATTATGGAATAAGGAAGTCTTCTGTACTCTCACACTCCTTAACTTTTTCCTTTTTTTCTGTTCTTTTAGTCATAAGGATGACCCACATTTTTCCCCTTTTTATAATGTAAAGGGGATAAAGACTTATAAAGATATATCAAAGAGGTTACTTGGGTTATCCTAATCCATGCATGTAAATAGACAAAATGCTAAAGAAGTTTAGCATGGAAAATTCTAGGTGGGAATTCTTATCCATTTTGCATAGAATTTCTCTCTCAGAGTGTATGTATCCAAAGGCACAAGAGGAGAGAGATAAAATGGATTGTATTCCATATGCTTCAGTAATTGGATCAATCATGTATGTGATACTATGTACTAAACCAGATGTCATTTATGCTTTAAGCATAACGAGTAGGTTTCGAGCCAATCCAAATGGGTGTCAGTAGATACCAATCCAAATGGGTGTCAGTAGGTTTCTGATCCCGATGATAGTCGATCACAATCAGGGTACTTATTCACTATACATAGTGGTGTGATAAGTAAGAAAAGTTCCAAATAACTAATCACTGCAGATTCAACGACCGAGGTAGAGTACATTTCAATATCAAAGGAAGCGATTTGGATTAAGAAATTCATCACTAAACTTAAGAGTGGTTCATAACATTGTTGACCCTACAATATTGTAATGTGACAACAACAATGTTATTATGTAGGCAAAAAAATTAAGGTCTCATCAACGGTCTAAACATGTATTCATGAAGTTTCACTTGAACAAGTTCATAGTGGAATAGAAAGATATAACATTAGAGTGAGTTCCTACTGAAGAGAATCTTGCAGATCCTCTCACTAAGTCGTTGTTTCAAAAGAGACATAATCGACATATAGATGGATATGATATAAGGTACACTGGCGATTGACTTTAGTGCAAATGGGAGATAGTTAGTTTATGCCCTTGCAGCCAATGGGTTAGTTGCAATTTGATGTATGACATTATAATTTAATTAATAAAAGGCATTATTTATCTTTTTTTATTAATTTAATTACATTTGATGTTTTAATACTAAAGGTAAAATCCCTATAATAATTACTGTATAATTGAAATTATGATGAGATCATAATTGTGAGATTCAATTTACATTTACGTATTATTCCTAAATGTTCCTAATTGTAGTTTTATCAAAATGAGATATTGTTGAAATAATAAAACTAGCACACATTGTGTTTCTTTCTTATGAAGAAAGTAATTGATCTCATAAATTAAGCTATGGAGATACTTAAAATAATGTGTGGGTAATTATTAGAGAATAAGTCACTGAATTGACCCGACTATGAGAATCCCAAATAGAATATTACTTATGTGTTTGTGGATTTCCTCATAATGATAGTTGTATAATTGATTCTTAGACTTGAGATTATCAAGGTATATCGTATATGAATTACTGTATTTTAATGCTACCTATAAGTCATCATAGGATAATTCAATTGGTAGTACTTAGATGCAGTATGAATCATACAGAGATAGTTGAGCAAGTCAATAAAGGATTCATCACTTTAAAGTAATTAGGAGAATGTTCAACTATTCTTGATTAGTAGTGTTGTATAGAATTCTCTAGCCAGAGTGTATTGACATATGAAAAAAGAAGTTTTCAAATTTCAAATTAACTACTAAGTAACAAGAACGAACATGATTGGATGAAAAGAGTAGACATTGTATTCATACTCTGTCCAATTGGAATTTTGGATGATGAAAGGATTAAAATTATTCATCATAACCATAAATAAACAAGTTAAGTCAAACCACTTTGACATTTATGATATTTGGGTGATCATGAAAGATTACTAGATGTTAATCTTGATCTATGATTATAAATTATTTAATTAGAGAATTAAAGACAAATTAAAAGAATTTTTAATTTATCTAATTCTAATTGTGAATTAGAATTAGAATTTATAATAATTGTCAATATACTAGAAACCTAATACATCACACATTAAAGAGTAGCTTGTGAAGGAAAATCAATTTTAAATAAGTTGGACTTAATTATAAAGTTTGAGAAACTTTGGAGATCAAATATATGATATTTGATTTTATTAAAGTTAAATTAATTATAATTAGAGTATGAATTAATTATAATTAAGGAATTTAATTTTAATAAAAATTACAAAAAAAACCTAATGCTTTTCTATAAATAGGAATAAGAATCAAAGAGCTAGCTCTCCTGCTTATTTCCTCTCAAGCATTGAGAAGCTGCTCTGTGGATAACATTAGAGGCTAAACGATTGAACAATTTATGATTGAAACTTAAAACTTTAAAAAACTTTCAAAGGATTTCAATAAGAAAAAGCGAATAAGATACGATTTTATTTTACGATTTGTGTTTTATTATTCAAGATAATCAATTATCGAGATTCAATTAAAAATCGTAAATATTTTATTTTCTGCTACACTCATAATTCGATCTCGGTTGCCATGGATGATTTGGGTTCTTGTCCAACGTATTGGAGAACCAATCTACTTGAAAATATATTTCACCTTAAACCACTTGCATCACATGAATCCCTTTCTTGGATTGGTTTTCATCCTAAGAGGTTTTACTCACTGACTTAATTCCACTTAAGCAAATTATATACTGCTGATTGTTTCTTGATCACAGTACACAACTTTCCCTTTTCGAGGTGAAATTGGCATATGGAGAGTTGTGTACTAGCAAGAATTGAGGCTAGTGGTAATAAGATATGTGGTTAAAAGTATTTCCTCCGTTGCGGTAAAAATTTTTTTACATGAAAGTGTTTGTTTTGCTGATTCAAAAACGATATATATCAGACTCTAGAGACAAGAAACACGAGAGAAAATGAGCTGCTAATAACGAGTTTTTGGTTGAGATATGACGGGTTGTATATAAATTTACTTAGATCCAATTTAATTTTTTTTCAAGCTCCCTTGATTGAAATATGAAATCCTAGTTATATATAGATTTACTTGTATCTGGTTCGATTTTTCTTCAGTATCTTGCAGTTTTAACTCTTACAATGTCTCTTAGATTTGGGGTCTAACTTATTAACATGTTTTTTGTTCTTTTTTCCTTTTTGCCAAGAAAAGAGAGAAGGAAGCTTCTCGTTAGTGCCCATATTCAAAAGTTTTACCAAATTGTTAAAGAGTGATGAAGACAAAATTGCAAGCTAGGAACAAGATTTCGAACTGATTATCACTTCGGGTCAACTTTTTACTGAGAGATTTGGACCATAACAGGATTGGTTTCAAGGTGGGTTCCGGTCATTAATTGTTATTAACGTAGATGGAGAAAAGAAAACATAGAAATACAGTAGTTCCCAACTCCAAGACTTGAACCTTTGATATCATTTATAGATGAGACCTTTGAGCTTTTGAATATTCAAACTCTTCAATGAGAATTTCTATATCACTTTTGACTTCCCCATTAACCCTTTTCTTCGGGTTCCATTTTCAGCTTATGAGATCGTTTGATATATTGTTTATTTCCTCGTATCTCCTGTTATAAATGTAATATCAATCAAAGATTATCATCAGAAGTGGCCTGTGAGCAACATTGGTAAGAAAAAGATATTATTATTACAAGCACTAAGAAAAAAGATTAATTATTACATTCAAGACACAGACATCATCACATCAAAACAAGGTATATAAGCAAGACGATATCAAATCCTCTGTTCCGATTAACTAGTTCCTACTCTGTTTCATTAAATCCTATTAACACATTTATGTAAGTTCCACACAAATGTGTGGACAAAATTAAGTGACACAAGTTGGAACATTCTAACGGGAACAGGGTGCTCCAACCCTAAGCAAGACAACCAAATGAGGAAATCGTTAACCATGGCTGTTTATTTCCATTCCTCCGTGATATAGGGATTTTTATTTTTTAATAAGAGGTGAAGTATACCCCATTTCAATAAGAATTAATGCCTCGTGTACTAGAATTCAAATTATGATAAACTTTGTAAAATACAGGGGAAGGTTGCGTATATCGATGGCCCTCCTGGGATTTTCGTAAAACGGGAAACTTTATACACTGGGTTTGTTAAGTAGAAACTTTTTCATCCTTTTTTATTATTAAAATATAATTACTCATTTTTTGAAGAAAAATATTATAAATCTACTATAGAATATTATGACAATTTAGAGTTGGGTTAATTTACAAAATAATAGAATCATTAACTAGTGAATGTTATCGCCTGCAACCAAATATAAAATAAACCAACTTCCTACAACACAAATTAATATAGTAGTGGAAAGTAGGGATCGTTCCCATGAGGAATTTAGACGTTAGTAGTTTGTAATAAAAGGGGGGTTTTTAATTATGAATTAAACAGAATTTAATTGGAATATGAAATTGAAAAATAACTAATAGCAAAACAATGAGAATTTAACAATTAATAGGAATAAATCTTGGTTTCCGGTCTCCTTCATTATTGAACTTGCATTGATCATCAATACTAAAAATAATCAATTTATTGGTTAAGCATTCGTCGGGTAAATTTCTTTACCAAATTTCTCTTATGTTTAGTTAACCGAAATATGTGTTCGAATTAACCCTTATTAATCAATAACCTGGATACGATCTCAAATTTAATTAATTAATAGCTTTACGAATCAAAAAAATCGACGAACTAGACAACATACATACAATTTATATTTAGCCTAGACAACTATTTTTCCTAGAATCATGTCCCTAACGTAGTAAAAAAAATCCTAGCCGCTACTTTTGGTTAAAAGAATTGAACTTCAACCTATTTAATCTAGCAATTGATTGAATAAATTACAAACTAGTTATGCATGTAGCTGCAAAATCAAACAATCAAATAATAACCAAGAAAAATAATTAATACTTGACTAATAAATCGATTTAAATAAAGAACGAAAGTCTCACAACATTCAAAGTTCAATAACTAAGATTCCGTAAACCAAGAAATAAGAGATTAGTTATCCAACATCACAATTTTTCCTAACTATTTGAGATTGTCTATGTTTGGGGCGTTCTTGATTTTCTTCTTTGTTTTTAGTCCAGTCGCCGTCCTTATTGCTTTATTTTTCTCTTTTTTTGCTAGGCATTATCCTCCTCTATGGACATGTTATGTTCCCCTTTTTCGTTGCTTGAGCCACCACCTTTTCTTCTCTATTCTGTTCTACCTTACTGTTATGTTGATGTGACGAATAAACATTGATGTCCACCTTACTGTTTTCGCATAAAACCCTTAGCTGTTCGCTTTAAGCAAAACGTATGGTCTGTGTTTTTGGTGTGTCACTGTACGTCTGCGTTTTATCTCCCACAAGCTAGCGTTTTGGTGCTTCTGGCGTTTTGCTCATGCTTCGCTGTCGTATTGGTCATCTGCTCATGAAACACACACACGTTACTTGCTTTCCACATATTGTGTGCTAATTTTTTATATTTAGTGAATTAATTGTTGGTCCATGAATAGTGTCACTTCTCCTTTAAAAACCTATGCTCACTCCTTTCTACTCTACATCCTTCAAATGCAAGGCTAAATCCAAAAAAAAAAATCTCTAGAAATTTCTACTGTTGACTGTCACATAGTTATCACTGCACAAGGCCATGTTTAGTTAAGTTCAACGCCTGGTTCAGCTCTTTTTATCCTAAAATGTTTGTAGTTTCTATTTGGTTCCAAAATACACCTTTACATAAAACAAGATTAATTTCTATCAAGTATAACTTCAAACCTCAAAAACAAAGAAAAATAACACAAAAAAGATATAAAATAAAGACATTAACAAACTCCTCCACATTTAATCTTTTACTCGCCCTAGAGCAAATTAAACACGACTATGAAATTCTATCATTCATTTTCAAAGAAACCAAGTGCATGCAATCATTCAAACTTTGGCCAATCGAATGTTAAGCTACTACAACATGACTAGTTTTATCAATGAACATAAACAAACTCAACTTATGATACTATCATTTAAAGGTAAGCATAAACTCACAATGGATTTTCCTCACAGGATTCATTCATTTCATTCAAGTGTTTATAGGTGGGTGTTTCGCTCAAAACTCCCTATAGGAAATCACACTACCATAGGCTTACAAAGATACCAATTCTCTTATATAGTGATTACATGCTAACATAGATCAAAAGAGCTTTATTTAAGGTTGTAATGGGGATAAGGTTAAGATGAGTCAAAAGGGGGTTGGAGGGGTTCTTCACAAGTAGTCATAAAGCACTAAGTATACAAAGGGATAACAAAATGTATTTATGAGAATTACATGTAAATAACTAACCACTCAACACTTATCATTGCTACTATACTTTATTGTTTTTTTAGACACTCAATGAACAATAACAACAGCAAAATAAAATGTGCTTTATGAGTAAAAGTATCGGTAAACTCATCTCCGAAAAAATATATCCAAAAGTCCCAAAACTAGCTAACTTAGCACTTTATTAAACTAGTGAATAGGTAAGGCTAATGGGGTTTGATGTTTTAGAATGAGGTGTTTTCTTTAAGAAACTAAAAGGGTAAAGGCTCAAAGGGGTTTGCAAGGGGAAATAAGATAGGTGGGTCATTTAAGTCAAGGGTTAAAAGAAAAATGGCCTTAATCATTTCAAACTGGTTCAGAGCAAGTTCTGAACGTAATCACCTAAGGGAGTATCACGCACACAAAGAAATGAAATGACTTTTGAATGGAATCATATAGGCTAAATTCCAAAATCCATTTTGCTTCTATACATTACCTAATCACTCAAGCATCAATTTCTAAGTAAGCTTATATAACCAACTACTTTAATCGATCAACATGATTTACCTTCTATTCAATTGGACTAATTCGACTTCAAACATGCAATTCAGTCTCATTTTAACTACTAAGATAGAATTTCATGGTTTAAATTACATGCAAATTAAAAGACAAAAAAGAAAAAAAATCAAAATCAAAATAAGCAAAGAAACAGTAAATTCAAGACACACAGTCACACAAACGTTCAATGCCTCCCCCCCACTTAATCTACATTGTCCTCAATGTATTTTCAAAAAGAAAAACACAAGAAAATAAAGGTTTAAGAAGCTTCTTTGTTAATGCACCAAGGTGTTGGTGGAAAAGGCGGTTGAAACTTCTGGTGTTCGAATAAAGCGAGCTGGTTATACTCCAATCTATCCAATCTGTGCTCCATGCATTTTAGGAGTGCTAAAATAGTCGGATCACTTGCAGAAGGATGTGTTGCGGTGGCGCTGATGGTTGTAAAGTTGCGGTTGTGGAGGTGTTGTAGTCGTAGTTCTTCTTTTTTGCCGATGTCAGAGAGAAACAGGTTGTATAGCCGGTCTAGGTGGGCAAAAGTGGATCCATCAGCTTCATCGGCAAGTACAAGTCCCATCCTATATGAACACTCACAATCCAATGATTCCATCTCACAAGCAATTGTGAGGTTAGTGTTATCAACATCTAAGACTCCAATATTAATAGCTAGTTGAGTGATATATGAGCCTAAGGTTAAAGCTTGATTTTGCTTTTTCAATATGGAATGCATTTGAGTGAGCATCCAAAAACTCAAATTAAGTGAGACATCATTTTCCATGCATCATAAAAAGACAAATTTAGCTTTTGATAGAATACCAACAGTTTTTCTACTACTAGAAAAATTGTAAACCAGAAAACGATGCATGTATTTCAAATCTGGTTTGCGAAGAAAAGAAATTTTGGAACTGCAAGGGTTATACTTCTCTGAATCAACAATCCATTCTGACCACAGTGCATATGGATCAAATTCAGGCATATAATCACAACAACCATTTAAAAATGCATCACTTTTAGCCACAAATTTTGTCACAAATTTCATTGTTGCACAAAAGCAAGCAATAGAAAATGAATGCCACTATTTCTGGTTCTGCTTCTTCTTGGTCTTGCATTTCCGCTGCTTTTGGTTGTGGCTGGACCTTATTTGTGTTAGAGGAATCCGATTCTTTAGAAGTTGCAGGTGGCTGTGAAGTTGCGGATAATGGTCAAGAATATGCAAAAGAAAATGACGATGGACTGTCTTCAACATGGATGGGGTAGGCTGCATAAACAATGTTGCTGCAATTGTTGGGTGAGTCATAGTGAATTGAGACAACTTGAGCATTTGGGTGGTATTTTTGGTTAGAAGTTGGGAAGTTAAGAGGTTGGATTGAGTATGGACAGCTTAGGTGGAGTGGTTCATTTTGGTCACTATAGAGAGGGCTTTGGGCTGCTGGTGAGTGGTTTGTTGATTTGGAGAGAGGATTTGCGATTAGGGATTAGAATTTTAGGGAAAAAGGAAAGGGACATTGTCAAATTAAACAAAAGAGACGAAGGAGTTAACAAAAAGAATAAAATAAAATAAATAAATAAAACAAAACAAAACATAAATTAGCGCATACTTACCTTATCTCATTAGCGCCTGTTGATATACATCCTTTTTTTAACAAATTAAAAATAAATCAAATAGAAAAAATAATAGGCTAATTTTTTTTATTTTTAGAAAATTAAGAAAGATAAAATTAAATAAAAAATTAAATAACTTAAATTAAAATAAATTTTGAGGTTCCTCTCAAGAGTGCTTCTTTAACGTCATATTAGCGAGACGAAAAAATTTATTAACTTACTCAGAGTAAACTGGCTCAACCAGTTCAATTTCTTCCACAGTTTCAACCTGTAAATTCTCATAATATAGTTTCAATCGGTGTCCATTAACTTTAAACACTTTAAAAGTGACTAAATTCTGAATTTCTACTGCATCATGTGAGAAAACATTAGTAACCTATCCAACAAGATTGTAATTTACCAGGAAACAGTTTTAGTTGAGAGTGATAAAGAAGAACCTTTTGACCTATGGAAAATTCTTTTCTAGTTAAGATTTTGTTGTGAAAGGCCTAGGTCTTTTCTTTATAGATTTTTGCACTCTCATAATCATCATTACGTACCTCTTCCAACTCTTGCAATTGTAATTTTTAATTAATTCCAACCTTAGTTAAATCCAAATTGCATTGTTTGATAACTCAATAAGCCTTATGTTCCAATTCTACAGGCAAATGACAAGGTTTTCTGCATAATAACTTGTATGACGACATACTAATAGGAGTTTTATATGTTGTCCTGTATGCCCATAGCGGATTGTCTAAACGCAAACTCCAATCTTTCTTGTTAGGATTAACCACTTTCTCCAAAATTGATTTGATTTCCCTGTTAAAAACTTCGGCTTGTCCACTCGTGGGAGGATGGTATGCTGTTGAAGTTTGGTGTGTAATGCCAAATTTCTTAAGTAAAGCCTCAACAATTTGATTATAAAAATGAGTTTTGCGGTCACTGATTATTACTTTAGGCACTCCAAACCTGACAAAAATATAAGACTTAACAAAATTAACAACTTTAGCATTATCAGTATGAGTAGCTTTAGCTTCAACCCATTTTGAAACATAATCCAGAGCAATAAGAATATATGTCTTACTGAAAGAGGAAGGAAAAGGGCCCATAAAATCAATTCCCTATACATCAAAAATTTTACATACCAAGATATTCGTGAGCAGCATTTGGTCTTTTGGTCCTAAACCACCTGCTCTTTGACATTGCTTACAATACTTGCAAAATGTATAAGCATCATAAAATAGTTTAGGCCAAAACAAACCACATTAAAGCACCTTACGGGCGGTCCTTCTAGGACCAAAGTGTCCTCCACACGCAAAAGAATGGCAAAAATTCAATATAGAAGGGATTTCATCATCAGATACACATCGCCTAATAATTTGATTAGAACAATATTTCCAAATATGTGGTTCATCCCATGCATAATATTTAGCCTCTCTTTTGATTTTATCTTTTTTAGCTCGTGATAAAGTACTAGGTAAAGGCTTGGTAATCAGAAAATTAACTATGTCAGCATACCAAGGTGTTATCTGTTGGGTGGCAAATAAATGTTCATCTAGAAATTCATCTTTCAGGTTGTCTAAAGTTGCATCTAGACGGATACCACGAAGATGATCTGCAACCAAATTTTCAGTTCCCTTGTTGTCCCATATCTCCACATCAAATTCTTGCAGTAGTAGAATCCAATGAATAAGACGTGGCTTTGCTTCCTTTTTGGACAACAAATACTTCAATGCAGCATGATCTAAATAAATTATAAAATGCGTGCCCAATAGATATAAACGAAACTTCTCTAGCCTAAAACAACTACCAATAATTCTTTTTCTGTTGTTGAATAGTTTTTCTGGGTGTCGTTTAGCATCATGGAAACATAGTAAATCACATGCGGTGCTTTGTTCATCCTTTGCCCTAGAACAACTCCTATCACATAGTCGCTTGTATGGCACATTATCTCAAATAGGAGACTCCATTCTGGGGGTTGGGTTATTGGAGCAGACATTAGCTTCTCTTTTAATTCATCGAATGTTTTCCTACTTGCTTCGTCAAACTTGAACTCTACATCTTTTTTAAGTAACTTGCATAAGGGTTGAGTGGTCTTTGAAAAGTCTTTGATAAAGCATCGATATAAACTTGCATGTCCAAGAAAAGAATGAATTTCGTACACTAACGGAGTAAGGAAGAGATTTAATAATTTCCATCTTAGCCTTATCAATCTTAATTCCTTTAAAAGACACTATATGGCCTAAGATTATCCCTTGATCAACCATAAAATGACATTTTTCATAATTCAGAATCAAGTTATTTTCAATGCAACATTTCAAAATTTTTTCAAGGTTAATCAAATAAGTATCAAAAGACTCACCATGAACTGTAAAGTTGTCAATAAAAACTTAAATACAGTCATCAATGTAATCAGAGAAAATACTTACCATACACCTTTGGAACGTGGCGGATGCGTTACATAGACCAAATGGAATTCTTCGATATAAAAAGGTGCCAAAAGGACATATGAAAGTCGTTTTGTCTTGGTCCTCTGGTGCAACAAAAATTTGGTAATAACTTGAATAACCATCTAAACAACAAAAATGAGCTTTTCCTGCAAGTTTTTCAAGCATCTGGTTAACAAAAGGAAGTGGAAAATGATCTTTACAAGTAATAGAATTTAACTTTCTGTAATCTATACAAACCCTCCACCCATTTTGCACACAGGTGGGTACCAATTCACCTTAAATGTTCTCCACTACGATTACTCCAGTTTTCTTAGCAACCACCTGTATTGGACTTATTTACTTTATGAAATTGGATAGATTATCCCAGCGTCGAGGAGCTTTAGAATTTCCTTCTTGATTACCTCCATCATTGGTGGGTTCAATCTTCATTGGGCCTGTCTTATTTCCTTAGCTCCATCTTCCAATAAAATTCGATGCATACAAATTGATGGGCCAATCCCTTCAAATCAGCCACAGTCCATCCAAAAGCATCTTTGTAATTTTTTAATACACCCAATAATTGTGTTTCTTGCAAAGATGTTAGTCAGCTCGAAATAATAATAGGAAGAGTATCATGCTCACCTAAATACATATATTTCAAGTTACCTGGAAGAGGATTCAACTCCAATCTTGGTGGTTATATAAGAGAAGATAAAAACTTCGAATTATTTCTAGTTAGCTCCAGAAAACATACTTGTTCCTCTAAGTATTTGCTCCGCTCTAAAATCTAGATAATGGTATCCAGCTCCTCAAGAATGGAAAGATAACCGGCTCGTGTTTTCCTTCTTGAATATCCAAGCTATTTTCCAATGTAGTCCATACTTTATCTGGTCCATCTAAACAAAATGTTTCCTGTACTAAATTATTAAGAAAACTCACAGAAACAAAAGTTTGATCATCATTAGGAAATTTTATGGCATTATAAATATTGAACTTAATCACATCGCCATCAAACTCCATAGTTAAAGATCCATCATAGACATTAATTTTTGTTCAAGAGGTTTACAAAAATGGTCTTCCCAATAAAATTGATACTGAAGTGGATGAATCTTCATTACCCATCTGTAAGATATAGAAATCAGCAGGAAAAATCATATCATCAAGTTGAACCAGGACATCCTCAAGAACACCCTTAGGATAGGCATTAGATCCATCAGCAAGTTAGATTATGACACCAGTTTCTTTCAGAGGCCGCATATTCAAAGATTCATAAATAGATTGAGGCATAACATTAATCGATGCACCTAAACTAACAATATTTTCTCAATTTTCAAGTTACCTATTTTATAAGGGATTGTAAGCATACCTGGATCTTGACACTTAGGAGGTAAATTGTAACATCCTGTTACCTATACGGCTAGAACAGTTATTTATAAGACATTTATGTGACTTAAGTTATTTGCACGTTAGACATAAGTTATTTGTGACTTACATATTGTTTTGGCATATTCATACGATTGTACATGCTTTCATTGGC
>JAOTAY010000189.1:6031012-6050949 GCA_025629805.1 Erythroxylum baracoense | reverse complement strand
GCACCAAAGAAGTCAAATCATCTAATCTTCTTTCCAACGACGAAACTCCCATCTCATTAACATGTCTTGAACCATAATCATTCCGAGCTCCAAATTGTTGAGAGTTAGAAGCTATAATTAAGATCAAATCCCATATAGCTGCTAGTGTTTTATTAACTAGGGCTCCTCCACTAGTAGCATCTATCATACTCCTCTTAGTAGGTAAAAGACCATAAAAATATTGAATCAACAGTTGATCATTGATTTGATGATGGGGGCAACTTGCACACACATTCTTAAATCTCTCCCAATATTTGTATAATGACTCATTGGTGTTTTGTCGAATGCCATAGATTTCTTTTCTAATATTGGCGGCCCTAGAAGCTGGAAAAAACTTCTCTAGAAATAGCTTCATCTCTGCCCATGTTGTAATACTTCTAGTAGGTAAAGAATATAACCAATCTTCGGCATCATCCTTCAAAGAAAAGGGAAAAGCCTTCAGTTTTATCTGCTCTTCGGTGATATTAGTAGGCTTCATCCCCATGCAAAAAATATCAAACTCCTTCAAGTGCCTATAAGGATCTTCTCCTAATATGCCTCGAAAAATGGGTAACAAGTGAATCAGTCTCGACTTTAACTCAAAAGTGTTATTATCACCCAAATTCGAAAAATTAATGCAATGAGGCTGTTGGTCCTCAGCTGGAGTAGCCAGTTGGCGTAAAATGCAATTTGTAGCCATGTTCCTTTCTCTCTGTTGTTCTTCTCTTAGTACTTGTTGTCTTTCTTTCATCTACTTTCTTAATGCCTTTGCTGTTTCCTCAATTTTAGGATTGTACTGCAAATTTTCATATTGATTCGAACGCGTAACATACTTAAACTGTCAAAAATTCCTTGACACCGGTGTCAAAATTTGGTGAATGTTGTCACCTGTAACCAAATATAAAAAGAAACCAACTTCCTACAACATAAATTAATGTAGTAGTGGAAAGTAGGGATCGTTCTCACAAGGAATTTAGACGTTAGTAGTTACGCAATAAAAGGGGCGTTTTAAATTGTGAATTAAACAGAATTTAATTGGAATACGAAATTGAAAAATAACTAATAGCAAAACAATGGGAATTTAAAAATCAATAGGAATAAATCTTGGTTTTCGGTCTCCTTTTATTGAACCTGCGTTGATCATCGACATTAAAAATAATCAATTTATTAGTTAAGCATTCGTCGTAAATTTCTTTACCTATTTTCTCTTATGTTTAGTTAACCCAAACATGTATTCGAATGAACCCTTATTAATCAATAACCTGAATATGATCTCAGATTTAATTAATTAATAGCTTTACGAATCAAGAAAATCATTGAACTAGACAATATACATACGATGTATATTTAATCTAGATAACTAGTTTTCCTAGAATCATGTCCCTAACGTAGTAGACAAAAATCTTAGTTGCTACTTTTAATTAAAAGAATTGATTGCCAACCTATTTAATCTAGCAATTGATTGAATAAAATTACAAACTAGTTGTGCACCTCGCTGCAAAATCAAACAATCAAATAATAACCTAGAAAAATAATTAATACTTGGATAATAAATCGATTAAGATAAAGAACAAAAGTCTCAACATTCAAAGTTCAATAACTAGGATTTTGTAAACGAAGAAATAAGAGTTTAGTTACCCAACATCACAATTTTGCCTAACTATTTAGGACTGTCCACGTTTGGGGCGTTCTTGATTTTCTTCTTTGTTTCCAGTCCAGCTGCCGTCCTTGTTGCTTTATTTTCTCTTTTTCACTGGGTGTTATCCTCCTCTATGGACGTGTTATGTTCCCCTTTTTTGTTGCTTAAGTCGCCACCTTTTCTTCTCTATTCTGTTCTACCCTACTGTTGTGTTGATGTAACCAATAAACATTGGTGGCCACTTTCCTGTTTTCGAATAAAACCCTTAGCTGTGTGTTTTAAGCAAAACACAAGGTCTGCATTTTTGGTGTGTCGCTGTACGTCTGCATTTTATCTCCCACAAGCTAGCGTTTTGGTGCTTCCCATGTTACTAGCGTTTTGCTTATGCTTTGCTGTCGTATTGGTCATTTGCTCATGAAACACGCACACGTTACTTGCTTTCCACATGCTATGTGTTACTGTTTTGTATTTAGTGAATTTATTATCGGTCCATAAATAGTGTCCCTTCTCCTTTAAAAACCTACGCTCACTCCTTTCTACTCTACAGCCTTCAAATGCAAGGCTAAAGCCTAAAAAAAATCTCTAAAAAATTATGCTACTAACTATCACTTAGGTATCACTGCACGAGGCCATGTTTAGTTAGGTTCAACGCTTGGTTCAACTCTTTTTGTCCTAAAATATTTTCAATTCTTTCTATTGGTTTTAAAATACACCTCGATATAAAACAAGATTAATTTCCATTAACCTCAAAAACAAAGAAAATTAACACATAAAAAGATAGAAAATAAAGACAACATTAACTATTTAAATAATGATTCTTAACCTTTTTCTTAAAAATATACTACGAAAAAATAAAAACACTCCTCACTTTATTATTTAATTTTAGAAACTAAATAATTGAAAATTTTATATTTTGTAATAAAATTTATATTTTTTAAGTAATAAGTACATTTAATCCTCACATCTTGCATATTTTTTACTAAAAGGTGCATTCAACCCCACAACTTACATATTATAACCCACATCTTGCATTTTTATAATTGAAATTTGTATATCATAACACGTATCTTATATCTTTTTTTTGGTTGGTCCACGAGGTGTCCTAGGAGAGTCCCAATTATAGGAAGATGCCTTTAAGTCATCTACACTTAGATTAATTCTCGCTCGCATCGGGTCAGGCCGTAAGAGGTAAAGTGCTGGCCAAACAGGTCTCTCTATTCTCAAGACTCGAATCTGATATCTTTTTAACTAATAAGTAAGAAGCTCATTCAGCATTATAACAACATACATGTCATAAACAAAATACAGATCTTACATCCTCATAATTGAAACTAATAGATGTATTTGGCATCATTTTGAATTGAGGATACTAATAGTTGTATTTGGCATCATTTTGACTTGAGGGACATTTTAATTTTTTGTTATTCTTAATATTATTTAAAAAAGATATTAAAGTATAATGCAAATAATTAATAACTCTTGTTATAATTAATTTAAGGTAAATGAACTTTAAGTTTAACTATCACTAAATTATTTATAAAAATTTAAAATTTTTGAATAACTTTTAAAAATTAACATTTTATGTAATCATGATATAATTTATTAACAAACATTGTTATATTTGATTTATACTTGCTCGAGTTAACGATGTCATTTTGTCATTGTCCAGGGACCGAACCCTACCCAAGGCTCAACGGACCCGAGGCCCGGACCAAGTGCTATAGTAGAATTTGACTATTGTTAACAACTAATGCCAGTGCGCATGCAATGTCTAAGCACACACATTTGAAGTTCATTAAAGCATTAAAGTAAAATTAAGAAAATAACTCGAACATTTTTTAAAAAATGGGTTCCATATTGGAAAAAAAAAGAAACTTTAGACCAAATCTCAATGACAATTCTGTAAATAACATCTGCAAGCATAAACTAATCATAAATACGGTCCATTTCTTGAGTTGTTGATCCTTATATAAACAAAACACAAGCAACCTTTTATCTCCCTCACGCCTCCTCCACCGAAAGCCAAAGGTGACTTCAATTCTGGACTTCTGGGGTCTACCGAACCATGGAAGGAATGTTATCTCTCAATGATAAGCAGAGGATGGTCTCTTCGTTCCTCGAGATTGCCGTTGGCCAAACTGCCGACACTGCAAGACAGTTCTTGCAGGTACTTGCAAAAGAGCTGTTTTCTTTTGGTTATGACTATGGATTGTTAATTGGATTTGCTATTTAGCGATAGCTTTAAAATCGGTGCTTCCCTTTTTCTTTTTTTCTATAAAGTTCTGATCTTTCGTATAGTGTGTTTGTAGTTCTGGTGTTTATGTATCCTATGCTCGATCTTTAAATTAACTTCATTGGTGTTTGATTTTTGTATAGATGATGGGTTGTCTCCGGATTTGGGGTTGAGTTTTATGAGAAAGATTTTACTTTTTCTATGACTCATGATTTATTGATATTTTTATGTTCCTATAGGATGAGCGGGTGCTTACCTGATCTACCATTGCTTCTTTAGTTAATATGTTATCAATCGACTTGGATGCAGCGTTCTGTAGTGTTGGCTGATTCTATTATTTTGGAGTTTTATTCACTTTTGTAGCATCATATGCATTTTGAACTGCAGTAATATAGTTGTATCTCGTAGACTTTATGTATCTGACATTGATTAAAGAATATATCTTCTACGCTTCTTATTTGAACTTTCTGTTAAATAGGCCACTAGCTGGAAACTGGAAGAAGCCATTCAACTATTCTATATTGGCAATGAAGGTGGGGTAGCTGCATCTACATCACATTCTCCACCAACAGATAACACTCATCCCTGGGAGGATATCCATGCTGGGTACGCCCTTTAGTTCTGGATATGTTACTTATTTAGCTTTTCAGTTCCTGATCCTATGGCTTTGATTCTTGTTTTCAATTTTGGAACATCATCTTTCACATATTAACTGAGCAGATTGAAGGACTTTGAAAATGAAAATGAAAATGAAAATGAAAATGTTGGACCTGTTGGTGGAGAGGAAGTCCGACCTCCTTTACCTGTTGTAAGGGACACCCTTTATGACGATGCCATGTTGTACAGGTGCACTATCAACCTATCCATTTATAATGATTTTCTCTAATAATGAATTATAACAGCTCAAGTTTCTAGGCATGTTGTGGCTGGTCCATGCAGCTTAGTTTCTCTATTGCCATCACTATCTATCTCTGTCTTGGCGTGGTTGATTATTACTGCAACTATAATTGAAGACTGAAATAAGAATGACATTGAAGTTCTTACATTTATGTCTGCTTTTCGCCATGGTGCTAGGTTGGGGTGGAGGGTGAAGAGAGTAGATTGATAAACAAAGAGATCGAGAGAAAACCTTTTCATGAGATTATTTCTGCAATAGCATAATGTTTACTTCCCATCTTCGTTTCTGATTCTTCAATTTAACCAATCAATAATCCCATGAAAGGTTTAATGGCAATTTTTCTTGAAGTCATGCTGATAAGTGTTCTGAATATTAGTCCTCCATAAGTTTGTGTCTAATGTTTGTCAACTATTTGCAGCATGATTTTCTGTTGTAGATTGAGATGCAAGATAGTACTTTGATGTATTTAGAAACAGTATTTATTGATAGTCCTTGTGTAGAAGTCAAGCAGGTACCCTTGGACAGTCCTATTTCAAAATATTTTTGGCACGCTTCATCATGAAGGGAAATTTATTTCTGATCTTTTTGATAGTTGCATACTTTATTATTTTGTTATGTGCATTTTATTTGTTTTAAATTTTTGCCTCATCTTTATCTTTATCGGGTATAAATACCTTGCAATTTAGCAACTGAAAGTTACAAGTACGTGTACAACTAAAAGATAAAAGATGCCCTTTTTGTTTCCTTTTTTGTTTTGTTTTATATTTCTGTATACTATTCCTTTTCTGCTTTTCCTTATCAAACGTGCAACCTTGTTTCCTTTTTGCTTAACGTAGAGCTTCAAGGGTTGGGCATCCAATGAACGAACCCAGTCCAATTATTGCATTTCGTAATTTTGACGAGGAAATGAGACGTCCTGGAGTTTGGGAATCTGACCAAGGAGGTGCAGCTACATCTGAAAATCCTCGAGATAATCTCGCTTCATTATATCGCCCTCCTATTCATTTAATGTTCCAGGGCTCGTTTGAAAAGGTAAAAAATCTTTTTTACTTTTCTTTCTGCATTTATGAGTGTTGATGAGTTTTTCTTTTTTGGTTTTGTTATTCCAATTTTGTTCCATTCAATGGCTGTCATTATTCCACAGATGGCATGCGATTCTATGTTCTTTTGAATTTTTTCATCATCCTTATCTTTCATTTCTTCTTTGGTTACAAACTTTTAACTTCTTCAAGTTACAATATTGGATTTAAGGCTACAAAGTATTATTGAATCATTCACCTGCCCATCTCCCTCCCCATGAATAGCTATGACCAAAGGGGAAAAAAATGAAGAAGAAAGAAATATGAATAATCAGATTGTGATGCTACCTGTAAGAATGCTGATTTGCAAGAAAAATGGTCGTACTGCCAGAGCTTCCTCTGGCTTTGCGAATCTGAAACTCAAGTTAGCAAGGGGTGTAAGAAATAGAGGAATGAAAGAGTTCTTTTTCTTTTTTTGACAAGATTATTGATGTGTATAACATATTCATATTGTTTCTCTTTCAGATAGATGATATGTAGTAAAGTTTCAATGCAATTTTGATATGAGATTTAGTATATAATAGTATATGTGATCATTCTCATTTTATCTTTTTCTTGTGAGAATAAAGATTTATTGTAATCCTTATCCAAAATCGGGATAATCTATATTATTAAAGTCACATCATGTGAAAAATGTAAAGGACGCAACCTGAACATGACAGGTCTGACATTTAAGGGTTTTGGGAGCTTTGTACCAATAATCTATCATATTATTTTCTTAGTATCAGACTGCTCATAGATTTTTGTCATGATTATGTTATGACCTACAATTTCATAATAAACTATCTGGTGGTTGGGCTGTTGGTATACGGATAAACTTCCGGTTTGATTATTTTAATGATTGTTAACTTGGCAGGTACTCAACCTTATGAATTTATCCTCAATTCTGATACTTTTTCCCTCTTTTTTTCTCCATTCTCTCAAGTTATTGTTTTCATAATTGAGAATTATTACATTTCTGAAAATGCTGTTACAAAAGTTATATATGCTGTGTCTCGTATTTGCCCATCCTCTCCGAGAAAGGGAGATGTATAAAGTAGAGTTCATTTCGGTACTCCCCTCCGTATTTTCCAGTTACATATTCATGCATTTTACATCTTCTCTATCTTCCTGCAGTATATATGTGGGTCTTCTGTTTGTGTTTCCTTTGTTATGTGTTGCTCGCTTCTTATGGTTGTTCATAGTTGAATGAGTGACATATGATTGTGGAAATTTGGCTTCTGTTCTTCTTTTCTTTCAATTCTTCTGCGGGAATTACTATTGCGTCTTCTTTAAGCTTGCTACTTACAACTTCTGGAGCTTTGAAATCCAGGCAAAGGGTGCTGCTTCTGTTCAGGACAAATGGCTGCTTGTGAACTTGCAATCAACAAAGGAATTTAGCTCACATATGGTAACTTTATATTACTTTATCCCCGACTCCAGATTTGAAATCCTTTATCATGTCTACATGATTAATTTACAGTTATTTTTTGTAATGTTGCCTTTTGAAGCTTAATCGGGACACTTGGGCAAATGAAGCTGTTGCTCAGACTATCGGTACAAATTTTATTTTTTGGCAGGTTAGCATCCCCCTTGAATGAGCATTAGTTTCTATATGTATATTATCTCAGAAATTGCCATTAAAGTGTTCTAATGCTGCAATATATCAATCTCACAGTACATCCATTGCTGTGGAAGTCTTCAAAATTGCATCACATAGAGATATTTCTTTTATGACCGAAGTGAGTGGGTACTAAAGATTGTCATGAGTCATGGTGAACTTTGCTATAGTCGTAAATGTTCGGAAAATATAATGATGAACTCCTGTTTTGTCAATGAATGAGATTTACTGTTACCATATGTGCTGTATTTTCTGAGCTCTACTGTTGCTTATAGGTATACGATGATACAAGTGAGGGCAAGAAAGTTTGCACGTATTACAAATTGGATTCTGTTCCTGCTGTTCTTGTTATTGATCCAATTACAGGACAAAAGATGCGTTCGTGGAGTGGAATGGTACAACCCGAGAATTTGCTGGAGGTATGCATTTACTTCATAATAATTGGAGTAATTGCTGCTTCAAAGAGAGTTCTTGAAATTAATGAAAATGTTTGAATCCAAGTTTTGTTGATGCACTGCTGAACTTGACATGCTTTTGACTGTAGGATCTGGTAGCATTCATGGATGGTGGCCCAAGGGATCATCATAAAACCCTATCTCACAAACGTCCAAGGGGAAGCTCGTGGACTCCAGATAAAGACAAAGGTAAACTATGACTTCTTCATTTCTTTTTCCTTTTCTTGTGTTAATTAAATGTATCTTCTAGTAAATGAGACAATGTCATATTACAGTTCATGGCATTTATTTATTTGTTATGGTACTAGAAGAGTGGTTTAGGGCATTTGCGCTGTGTTTTACGATGCCGAGATTAGATGACACTTGAGTCATTTGGTATCACCTTTTTTAACATAAAATTGAATTAAATTTCCATATTCTTTAGATGCACCTGTTCTTTTTGCAACATAAACCTGAGTTTATAACATATAATAACTGCAGTTGAAACTAATGAAGAAGATGAGGAAGTGCAACGAGCATTGGTTGCCTCAATGGAGTGCATGAAAGAGTCAGCTACAGCCCCTTCCAATGATAAAGATGTGACCAGTACTGAGGTGCAGGAGAAACCAGTTTCACCTGGGGAACCCAGGTATCCACCTTTGCCTGAAGAACCCAAGTGTGATAGGAGCCTCCTTTGTCGGGTTGGAGTTCGGCTTCCTAACGGAAGGAGGATGCAGAGGAGTTTCCTGAAATCTGACCCAATACAGGTAAACAAAGCCTGCGCCTTTTATTTTAGCATTTGCAACCTTTGTAAACTATCCTTCAAGGTCCTTCAAAATGGAGATTTAGCATGTAATCACCTGTGTTCGTCAGGCATTCCTGGAAATATTTTGTTCCTTTTGAACTCTTTTGTCAGACACTTCATGGTTTTAAAAGGGTTTTGGCTACTGAACTTGCCCACTTTGACACAAAGAGGGGATCTTTATGCTGAAAGATTGAGCTGTATTATATATAGATATATAGATGCTAACTTACATTTTACTTTCTTAGGAAGCTGTTGGGCTGGTCTAATTGAATGAAGCTACTCTGATTTAGCCCTCATTTAAGACTGGTGTATTAGTTGGGTGAAGCTCGTCTCTTAGGCCACTTAAGAATCTGGAATTATGGGTTTCTTGATTTTCATGGACTAAGGTCCAAATGACCGATTACGTTCAAACTTAGGTTTGGTTATGTTCCCTTCTGTTCCCGCGCATCCCCTTGCTATATGTAACTGATGTCAAGCTTGACCCTCTTAGATATGGTTTGTGGGCCAATATTCATGTAGTTGTTCTCATTGAATTAGTAGTGCTTTATGTTCCCTTGGTGAAACTAAAGGTTAGCTAATTGTCTTGCAGTTGCTTTGGTCATTCTGCTATTCACAATTAGAGGAGCCACGGACAAGGCGGTTCCGCTTGACCGAGGCTATCCCGGGGGCAAAGAATCTGGATTATGAGACGAAAATGAGCTTTGAAGAGTCCGGCCTAGCCAACTCTATGATCTTTGTTGCCTGGGAATGAAATTTGGAGATTCAAGATTCTGGTTGTTATGGATAGCGTTCTAGGATTTTTGTTTCTTCAACTTCTTACTTTGTCTAGAGCTTGTGTTACAGAAACTTTTTGATGTACATACTTCAGGAATGGCGCATGACATAACAGATTTATGGGGGTACTATTTCAATTCAATTATTTTGTTACTGTTTGCAGACTTTAATTTCACTGTTTTCAAACTATATTTTAGTAAACAATCAGTTTAAGCTTAACCAATACTCAATCATCAACGGGAATATAAGTTTCATTTTCAATCTGATTTTTTTATAGTAAAAAGATGTAAGAAATAATGTACAAATTATTCCTAACGTAACAAATCTTGGAGTAATTAGTAAGGTTATTTTTTTATGACATTCGAGTCACGAAAATAGTCCTTTTATAAATTAATGACTTTTTTCCGAGTCTCGTAAAATGGAGAGATTTATGCACGGTTAACATTTTATTTTTATGTTTAAACATTAACAAATAACATTTCATGAAAATTTTATACAAATTTTATATTCCGATGCTAATAACAAAAGTATGATATGTCATATTTTCATTGAAGCATGACCATCATAGTTGGCCACATTTATTTCTCATTTTCATGTCTCCATTTGTAAGACAAACTAAACGACAAATTTCAACTCACTCCCGTTTCTAAATACCATACAATACAACTAACTCTTCAGTCCTCATCGCTTACCCTCTCCACTTCTCTTTAATGCTTACCTCTTCTACTCCATAGCCATGTCTGAACCTCCATTAACACCTCTGCTGCCACCAACTGCGTCAACACCACCATCACACCTCCCCCTCCTCCCCTCCTCCGCCACCACCACCACCAGTAGCAGCCGTGAATATCGCAAAGGCAACTGGACAATTCAAGAAACTCTACTCTTAATCACCGCCAAGAAGCTTGACGAAGATCGCCGCTCCAAACCTAACAACCTTCCGTTGTCGTCTTCATCACCCAAACCGGCGGAGCTCCGGTGGAAGTGGGTAGAGAACTACTGCTGGGCACATGGTTGTTTCCGAAGCCAGAACCAATGCAATGATAAGTGGGACAATCTCCTACGAGACTACAAGAAAATCCGAGATTATCAGTTAAGGTCATCCAATGCCAGCTCTAGCGGTTCATTCACTCCTTCCTACTGGAACATGGACCGACACCAACGTAAGGACCATAATCTCCCGTCCAACATGTCTCTCGAGGTTTACGAGGCTCTCCACGAAGTGGTCCAAAGGAAATACCACAACATTACACCACAAATGCTGATCAGTACCCAACAACAGCAGCAACATGATCGACAAGAACAACACCAACGACAAGAGCAGCAGTTCCATGTAGTGTCATCGGCAATAACTCCGGTGACTGTCCGGCCTACTACTGCTCTGCCGGCAACGGAGGAGGATGCCCCGGTTTCAGGTACTTTTTCTTTGCTTTTTCTTTCACATTGCATTTTTGGTGTGTCAGTCCCACATGAAACTCTATTTTGTTTGGTTTTGTGTTTGGGGTTATAAATTTAAATGATTTTGGTCAAACTTGCAGGGTTTGAAAACCCTGTCTCTGCCACCACTGTCCATATTATTCTGTTACGAGCGTACCCTTGGTTGTACAATAATACAGTACAACTAAATTTGCATGGACCCTTGTATCAGGATAGCCACTTTGACCATTCTATTCTCTTAACATTTTGACTGATAATCCTACCCTACCCATAAAATATGTTTTTAGAGGTTGATTAATCATAAAGTTGAATATGCACAATCATGCATGCCATGGTTCTGAACACTAGCTAAATGATATCTGTGATTCCTTCAAGGAAAAAAGGGGGTGTTAGAAGGTGATATGAACTCATTAACCCAGGTGGTCCATCATCATATCATATCATCCAAAGTGTCAGATAAAGAAAAAAGAGACATATATCATCCACTGTATTAGTTCATATAAGTTGGTAGTGGTGACGAATCAACCATTAATATCATATTATATTTTCGGCTTATGAAATCAACATGAAATGAACAATCAGAGAATGCAGAAAAGAAAACTGTCAGCAAGACTATAGGCCACATGCTTACTAAAACCTGACCTTTTAACTCGAAATGTTTGCACCACCAAAAAGTGCTACATATAAAGGATCCCACTGCAACTTTATGGGATTCTGATGTGGCACTCCTCCAATTGCTTTCGCAAATTATTGTGCAAATATATATGGAACAAACACTGTTAATCCAACTTCAAAGGTTAGCTAAGTTTGTAAGAAATCAATACCATTCCTTAAGGATGCTATATGTACATATATACAGGTTCTGCTTTTGTTATAGCCATTTTGCTCTTAAATAGAGCATTGGAGTGCCTGTAACTTTTACATGTACGTATGGAAGTAATATACTTTGTTTGCGGAATCAGGAGAATCGTCTGGGACGAAAGAAACCAGCGAGAAACTTGATGGTAATACAAAAAGAAGAAGGGGAGATAAAAAAGTAGGGTCAAGCATCATGAAGAGTGCAAAAATCTTGGCAAGAACAATCAGAAACTGTGAAGAGAAGAAAGACAAACGACATCGAGAAGTGATGGAGATTGAGCAACGTAGGCTTCAGATCCAAGAGACTCAAATTGAAGCCAACCGTCAAAGTGTGTCCAGCCTTGTCAATGCAGTCAACAATCTTTCAACTGCAATTCAGTCCTTTATTTCGCGCCAATCATGACAAACTCATTTAATGACTCCAATGCCACATTTTGGCTGTAAGTTGGGACCCATAATGCCTAATCAGTATATAGATAGGATCTCAGTTAATTAATTAGTACATTTCCACCATAATCAATGGAGATGTAGGATTTAAATTATTTAAGAGCTTAGTGACAAGATCAGGAAGAAGACTGATGAGGATGTAAGCCTTCAATTCTTTAAAGAATTTATGGCCTTTCAATGGTTAATGAATTTGTTCACGTAAAAATATCATAAATGAAGTGACCATTTGGTTGTGTTGCCTTTCTTTTTTTTTTGGTAGTTTCTACTCTACTTTTAAATAAAAACAAAACTCTATTTAGTTTCCAATGTTATATTTTTACTATTGATAATAATTAAATATTAGATAAAATTTAAAGATAAATTATTTTTAATTAAATAAATTTATTTTAATCTCTTATATATATTTATTAATAAATTATTTTATTTTATTAAAATAAATAATTTAGAAATCAATTTTTATTTATTAAATTAATTTTTATTTTAAAATATTTTAATTATTAAATCAAATTTTATTTGAAATTTATATACTTTGAAGATATTTTGAATTTAGTTATATCTAATAATAATTATTTTATTTATTTCATTTATTTTAATTACAAAAATTAAATAAAATCATCAAGAAAAATTAAATTATTCATAATTATTATTAATAATTAATTTCAAATAATTAAATGTAAAATTAAATTATTCATAATTCTTATTAAAATTAATATATTAAATAATTAAATAATATATATATCTGTTAATAGTAATGTTATGAATATCGTATTGGTACTGTACCAGATTTGGCTCTGGTATAGTATCGAGTGTCGTTTCGGATAATTTTTTAAATCTATTACATAGTTCTTGAATTTAAAAAAATTACAAAATAGTCCATTAATATATTGTACTGTATACTTCATAATTTTACATCAACCTTGACTTGAAAAATTATAATAATAAAAATTTAAAATGGCAACAATTTATTTATTTTTTAACATTAATTTTCAAATATTTCACATATAAATAATAACCACAATTAATATGAAAAAGATCATTTAATCATCATACAAATATAAAATTAAGAACAATACAAATTATTTACAATATTAGAATTTCATCATATAATAAATGATAATTATATGAAAACATCAAATAAATAGAACAGTAAATATCCTTAACTTTCTAGCTATTATAATTTATAACAAGAGTTCGTAATGAAAAAACAACTAACTAGAAGTGAAACCTAAAATAAAAACATTCACAATTATATTGCATATATAGAATTTAACATATAAATTAAATATAAGTAAAATTAAAAGAAGATGAGAAACAAAAACCTGGAACTTCATTCAATCATCTACCGGGGATACCAACTATAACTGCATTAACCCCAATTCTCATTTGGTATAAAATTCTCATCATTAGGATGAGTCTTATCATCACTATCATTCAAATTCATTGCACCAAATGACATGTCAGTGTTTTCTCATCCAAAAATATCTTCTAAATCACTCTCATTTATCAAACCTGATTCTTCAGAAACCCAATCCGCCAAAAGATTGATATTATCAATGCAAATTAGATCTATTAAACTACTTGTTCTATTAAAAGTCCTAGTAAACAATAAAATTAGATTATTAAAAAATTATAAGAAATTATATCTAACTTAATAATGATACCTTTTCCAAAGCTTTAAATTGTACCAAACAAAGACCAAGTCATTCAATCTCTTGTGCTCTAATCTATTCCTTTTTTTTTGGAATGGATGAATTCAAATGTGCTCCTATTCCTTTAATAGCCTGTTGCACTCACATATTGACTTAGAATTTGAATTGCAAACTTTTTCAATTTTGGAATATCACTTTCAAATTGGTCCTACCAAGAAACTGTAACTCGTAAAATAATGAAAGTAGCGTTATAAACAAAATAAAGTGATAATTAATTTTCAATAAGTAACAAAAGTGAAAAAATATATACTTGGATTAAGTTTTGCTCTTTATTGAATAGCAATTGGCATCTCAAAATCCCCAAAAGACTCTTTACAAATCTCCATTTATGAGCTTAAGAGATCCTGCATCATCTCATGGGCACAACTTTTGTAATATTTAATAGCATTCCCACATTAGCTTCAACTTTCTTTGTAAAACATGGCCTGAAATAGACACTAGGATTCAAAAATGCCTCAGTTGCAAACAACAGAGAGTAAAGTTGCCTTTCTCATCTCTCTTTGATGATTGCAAAATAAGGTGTGTACAAATAAGGCCTATTTTTCATATTGGCCTTGATTGCTTCTTTCGCCCTCTCCATGACATCATAGAAATAACTCATTGTTGTCTTTTCATCACTATTAGCCAAATGAAGCACTCTCATCAAAGGCTCACAAACTCAGATGACAAATTAGCATTGAGACCAAAATTTAGTATCTTCAAGTATAATTCTGGAAACCTCCAATCTAACATTAAACCTAGCATGCTGAGATGTAACTCACTTATCACTTGTAAATATCTGTCTCAACTATTTCTTTATCTTAATAAAACACTGAAGTGATAAGAAATTTATTACAAATCTTGTAACAGCAAGATAACACAAATTGCTACCATTGGTAAAATCTTTTCTCATTAAATTCAAGACCCATGCATGATTATAGATAAACTTGGTCACCTTTTTTTACTTTTTGGACAGTCTCATCAATAATAGGAAAATACTTAGCATCCTCTATATTTTCTAGCTTTAAGTCAATACAATGTGCAATACATGGAGTTAAAAAAAAGAATTTTACTTGTTTTGTAATCTTCTTCTCGTGGAATCATTGTCAGTAATGAACTAAATAATATTTTCTAGTCCTACTTCATTCACAATTTCATCGAATATTTCAAATAAAGTATCAACATTCCTAACAAGCTAGATGCATCAATAGACTTTAAAAATGTTGGACCCCGAATTTTTCTTAGAATTTATTTTAATAAATTAGCAAACATGAACCAAAAATTTGGATTCTTGAATTAGAAATTTTTGGAGTTTAATTAGGTATATAATTAATTACATGTGGTTGTATGGATTAAAAGGAAGAGTTAGAATTAGGTTAAGGAGTTAGAAGGCATTAGATTAGATATGGAAGGGCAAGCTGGGATAGATAAAAATTTGTCTTAAACTAATAAGAAAAGAAGAGAAGAGAGTCGTGCATAGTAAGAAAGAAAATAGAGAAAGTCGTAGAAGGACCTAGAAGAAGAGAAGGAGAACCGAAACATAGAAAATTTTTAGGTATTCCCTATATATCTTTTCTTTTTGCTTTAGTAGAAGAATAAACTAGTGAAAGTAGGTTTTATGTTGAAAATGAAGAGAGAAAGAAGGGAACCAAGAAATTCGTTTTCTTAGATCTTTATGGATTTCTAACTAGATCTTAGTTTTTCTAGCTTAGATAAACTAAGAGGAGATTTTTTACTCCCACTATGAGTTCTTTTTTATCTTTATCGTAGTTTTATTTATTTATTTTATGTTAAAAGTCCCCTAATTTTGGCACCTTGTTGCCACGAAATAAAGACCGAAACCCGGGGCCTACAATTAAAGATAAGTTAAAAGAAGTTTTAATTTATCTAATTCTAATTATGAATTAAAATTATAATTGTAATCATTGCCAACATATTTGAGAATCTAATGGGTCTCACATATAGAATGAATTGAAGAAAGCAAAGTTAATTTAATCAAGTTGGACTTGATTATAAAGTTTGAGAAACTTTATAATTAAATATGAGATATTTAATAACTAAAGATCAATATGAGATATTGAATCTTATTTGGACATAATTGGTATTTAATTAGAATTATTTGTAATTCTAATTAAACTTAATTGAAGTTAGAATTTAATTTCAATTAAATTACTAAAACGTCCAAAACCTAGTAAAATAGGCTTAAGCTCTACGAAACTGTAATTCTAATTAAAGTTTAACTGAAATTAGAATTTAATTTCAATTAAATTACTAAAACGTCCAAAACCTAATATAAATAGACTTAAGCTCTATGAAGTTAGCACTTCTTGCTTAACTCTCTCTGTAAGAATTATAGAATTCTCTCAACCTATTATGTGGATATTGTTAGAGGTCGAACATTTATGCGGTTACAGTAGTTGAGACAAATCAGTTTTGGAAACAATTCGAGGGATACGACAAAATTAAGATCAAGTTTTGGAATAAGGTATGAATTAATTTTTCGCTTTATTATGATTTGTGTTAATCATTTTATAGAATTAAAGAGATCTTGGTTTTCGGGAAATCAAAGGTTGTGAAAAAGTTTCGTAATTTTTTCGCTGCAACTGGGATCAGATCTCGACTCAGTTTCTCAATATTTTTAACCCTCTCTACCTAGGTTATGGTCCACTCACATATAGAATCTTTCGAGTTGTCCATAAGTGAATTGTAATCAGACTTAGTCATTAGCATAACTAAATCTTGTATTAAAATCAATTAAAGTCATTCACATAAGTATATCTTGTTTATAAATCAAATTAGATCAATCTATACAAGATAAATACTAAGGTTTCCTCCTTTCTAAACATATAAAATAAACATGGATATTAATTAAAGGCTTTGGTATAGAATGATAACAATTATCATTAGAAGGAATGATTGCATAACTTTTCTTACCTATACGAAATATGATAGAGATCATATAAGATCATATAAATTTCTAGTTCATGCTTGTGAGGATTTGATATTGAATTTAGATTTAACATTATTATAATGTTCAATGCAGAATAAGAAATAGATTTTTAAGTAAAAGTACTTGATCCAAGTTTATACAAATAGTTTATAAGTGTTAGATTAAAGGAGACTTATGTTTAACATAAATGGCAAGAATAAAAAGTTGAATAACCGAGATTATCTTTTTATGCCATATTAGTTAAATCAAAAAAATGAGAATCATAAAGTTACATGTAAAGATATAAGTATCCTTTTGATTATGAATCATATGAAACTTGTAAAATTTGTTGAGTTGAAGAATAACCAAATCAACATTTGGTGAAAGGATGATGATGGTATTAAATTGTTAAATTCATACATGTGATTTATTAAATGGAATAACAATTCATAAAATGATGACACTTATATTTCATTAGATTACTAATAACTTTATTTGATATATTCATATGTATTAAATGAAATATTGATTTAATTATTTTAAAAAGTTCAAATTGTTTAAATCAAAGTACATTGAGAATGTTAAAGCACTTGAATGAGATCAATGCGGAGAGTTTTAAATTTTGGTTATCTATAGGAAATAAAATTCTCTAGTAAATACCTTCACAATAAAATTCCATAAGATTACAGATTTATGTAAAGAGGAAAATATAATATGAGATATTGTATGATGCAATATTCATTTCTTCTATAGTGATGCCTAATATAATAACTTACCTTCAACTGTTTCAATTAGGTTAGCAAGATTTCATATTAGATATAGAATGCTAAGAATTTGAAAGAGTCAAAGTTGATGATTTAAAGATATGATACTTAGTTGACGCATGTATTATCCACTAATTTTAGAACTAAATTGGATATTAAAAGGTTATAAGATACCTAAAAGTTTGGATATAATCTTATAGATCTATTAAACAAATTGTTTGTTTCAATGTATACTTATAGGAGAATGGTTCTCAAGATAAGTAGTGAGAGTAAGAGGAAATTTGAAAGGTTCAAATCTCATGACAATACATCCAATTGGATTTATTGCCTTTAATGATGATGTATAGTTAAGAAGACATGAGATGTTGAAAGATTCACTTTCATGATAAATTCAAAGAGTTTATTTTAGAGATGCTTGTGAATTTATCATGTTTAAAAGAAGGTTAGTGGGAGTATAGTTGTCCTCTTTAGTGAGAGTATGTAGAGACATATTACTTATAAAGAACAATAATTCTAATTTTCAATTGTTGAAAATATAATTATCCAAGAATAACTCTTGTTGGATATGAAAAAGGTATCAACGCTTAATTATGGGAATTAGATCTGTAGAGATATATTGGAAGTTGTTTACCTATTTAAGTCCAAGGACATAGGTAATGTACTAAAGTTGTTCAGTATTTGAGATAAAAGATATCTATTATTTTATGTATGAGTTGATATTTAAGTTCAAGGTGATAAGGATATTAACTTTAGAATTAAATCCTAATTAAGGTATATTTTACTTAGAATAATATTATTTAGAGATTGGCACAGTTCTAATGTAGCAATGGTTGTTAATTAAGCTATAATATATTTTTTATTTAGTGGAAATGATTGATTGGATCATTAAGTTCTTTAATGAACTTGATATAGTTCTTTATATTGTTCAAGACATTAATATATTATGAAACATTAGAACCATTAGGCATGTAGAAGGAGCTAAGGTCTTATCAAAGTTCCAATGTTGTATTTAGAAAATTTATCTGAATTATGATGATAATTAAGACTAAAGTTATAAGTTAAGCAAGTTCTCACTATAAAGAATCTTATATAATTCTCTCATTAAGCCACTATCTCAACAATAGCATGATCGTCATATGGCAATATGGTGTAAGATACTTAAACAATTGGCTTACTACAAGTGAGAGATTGTTAGTTTATGCTCTACAATCAATCAATTAGTTATAATTTAGTGACAAAATAATGTAAAGGCATTCTTTATCTTTTACATATTTAGATGTCTATGATAAAGTTCATGGGATAATTATACATTGCAAATCATTATGATGAAATTATAATTCTGAGATTCATATATTCCTAGTCATTAGTCTATTAAGACTGAACATTAATAAAATGTAAAAAAAACTAGCACATGTTATGTTTTTTCTTATGAAATAAGTATCGATCTCATAGACTAAAGTATGGAGATATTTAAACAAACATGTAGATGCTTATAAGTAGAGAAAAAGTTTACTAAACTGACCCTTATGACAAATCTATTTAGAACATTACTTATATATTTATGGAAATTCTCATTGTGATGGTTGTATAAGTGATTCTTTAACTTGAGGTCTCCAAAGTTATCTCGTACAGGGATTACTATGTTTTAATACTACTTATGTCCTATTCTAATCATAGGTAGTTCAATAAGTAGTCATTGGATATAGCATGAACTATATCAAGGTAGTTGAATGATCAAAATATAATTTATCACCCTAAAGTAATTAGGGAGAATGTTCTATTGTTCTCAATTAGTATTAATTCGGGAAATCCTTGGCCAAGTTAAAATAACATTTTGTAAATAGTTTATAAATGTCATTAATTGAATCAATAGGTAATAATATAGAACTAATACGAGTAGGCTCAAAATAGTGTATACATTAATTACATGCTCTATATCGAATCGAAATGTTATATGATGAAAGGATTGAATTATACAAAAAAAAATAATGCATGAAAAGGATAGTAAAAATCACTTTGACATTCCTAAACATTTGAGTGACCATTATATGTTGCTAGATGTCAAGTTTGATGTACGGATGTAAATTAGTTAATTAAAGAATTAAAGATAAATTAAAAAAGTTTAATTTATCTAATCCTAAATATGATTTAGGGTTATAATTTGTATCCTTTACCAACATATTTGAGAATCTAATAAATTACACATAAAGCACAAGTTGAAGAGAGCAAAGATCTTTTAATCAAGTTAAAATTAATTGTGGTTCAGCCGGATTCTGACGAGGCTGTACGTTGCCGTTTGGATCCATGGAAACAACTGTTGAACACGAGAATTCT
>JAOTAY010000189.1:6017459-6029005 GCA_025629805.1 Erythroxylum baracoense | reverse complement strand
AGACAGTGAGAGAGAAATGAGAGAGGGGGCGGAACTAGTCGGGGGGAGGGGGAGGGATTTTTGTTAAAATTTTATTTTTGCAAAAAGGTTTACCTAACTATTGAACAACCTAAAACAAGCTCTCTGGATTTTGTCAAACAGCCACATTACGAGTTAAGAAAACAAATTAATCAAGGTAACAACCACATAAGCTCAAGACATTTAGCCTAGGTTATGTTATCCCTAATGATTGAAAACCATTAGTTGCCACAAATGAATCTAAACACAACTATTACGTATTGTATTTAAGATTCTAGTAATGAGTTGACATAAAAACAATCTAATAGAGCATTAAAATCATTCTTACACAACATCCAATTCAATAAACAAGGATTCATACAATACACAATGGAGAGATGCATAAAACATGTCTTCGGCTTTGATTTCACCTCGGAACTAGAATAGGAAAGTCTAGTCCTTTATGGGTCTCCAAAGAATGAGTTCTCCGCCCCTCATTTTCTCCCAAAACCAATCCACGCTCTTTTGCCATCAAAATGTTCTATTTATATGAAAAATTAGGTTTCTAGGCATATACATGGTTTAATACACGACTATGTGTCAAACTGTGTATGACAAAAAATCTACCCAAATTGTGACTATACACAGTTTGGTACATGACAGTGTATCTAATCATGTAATTCAAAAACATATCTTTTGAATGTATACATGGTCGTGTGAATAGATACAAGGTCATGTATCTTCCAGATCATCTTGAAAGCTTCATTTCCTGAGAATGTTCTTTTAATTCACTTTAGCTCATAAGCTTCCAAATTATACCAAAAACCAAATATGAACTAAAATGAGTTTCTTAAACATTTCATAGCATTAATCACTAAGTGCTATGGAATAAATGTACAATCAATTAAGTACATATCACTCATTCTGTAACACTGTGTACAAAGTGATTTCAAAGATTATAATGAGTAAATTGAAGGAAACCTTAAAACTTATAATTTACTACACACAGGGAGCCTCCATACCAAGTAAATTAATCTCAAACAATATATTGATGGTGTAAGAACTGATGAAAGATCATGAGACAAGGAGGCCCATCAAGAACTGTGCTATCAAAGTGGACTTTTCCAAAGCATTTGATACATTAAACAAGAACTTCATTCTCATAAGCCTGGAATGGTTTGGCTTTCTAGCTAAATTTATAAGCTGGATTAAAGCCTGCATCTTAACCACTTCATTTAATTCTCTAATCAATGGTTTTTTTTAGGCTCTTTATGGGATTTGGTGATTCCCCTGCGTATTCATATTGTTAATGGAAGTTTGTCCCGATTGTCATAGAAAATTTCCTAGCTCAGCCTTAGTTTTACTCATCACCATAAATGCAGAGATCTGAAACTTACTCTTCTTGCATTTAGAGATGACTTTATAATGTTTTATAGAGCTAAGCATAGTACCATTGACTTAACGTCTAACTCATCTAAGTTATTTTGCAGGCTGTTAGGTTTGAGAACTCATCACCATAAATGCAGAGATCTGAAACTTACTCTTCTTGCATTTAAAGATGACTTTATGATGTTTTATGGAGCTGAGCATAGTACTATTGACTTAACGTCTAACTCATCTAAGTTATTTTGTTTGAGAATTCATCCTCATAAGAGCTCAATTTATTTCTCATCTGATGTGAACAATGGCCCTAGTTTGAGTGCCATCACATGATTGGATCCTAAAGAAATACCTTTCAAATATTTAGGTCTAATCATTTCAAAAAACTAAGATATCACAATTGCTTACCTGTATTAAAGATGATCAAGAAGAGAATATATGCTTTGGTAGAACAAATTCCTATCCCAAGCTAGAAGGCTTCAGCTTATAATTTTAGTCTTGAAAAATCTAATGCCCATTGGAGCTCTTATCTCTTTATTCTAAAGAAGATAAGCAAAGAACTAAATAAGTACATAAAAACTTCTTATGGTCAAGAAAAGAAGAAATTTCAAAAAGGTTAAGATTAAATAGGAATAACTATATTGTAATAAGCAAGGGGGAGGTCTTAGAATTGTTTCTTTAAAATTAATCCAGTTAGTGCAGGTGGTTAAGAGGATTTAGAGACTATTTAGTGATAAGGAAGCCTTATAATCAAGATGGGTGAATGAGTATTATCTCAAGGATCAAAGTTTTTGGCACATTGGGGAAAAGCAGGAGACTTGGTTATAGTTTGATAATTAGACAAACTAGAGCCCCTTATGCTGAGAGATCAATTGAGACAGTTCACCTTAAGATTTCCTCTCAATGCTCAAGTTAATCTCATTATTCTATAAAATATATGGCATTGTAACTTTAGGGGCTTAAACATATTATAAACCTATTTCCCTAACTACCTCCATTGATGATCCTTAGATAGACATGTTTGACTACTAAAAAAGAGAAAAGTTTTCAATAACTCTTATTGTCTCAATCTATTTAGACCTCTTAGTCTAGATATCGAGCAGTACAATATAGTATGGAAAAGAACCTTGACAAGCCTCTTTAATTACTTAGCTAATAGTAAGGGGTAGATTGAAACTAAGGACAAGATCTATGGCCTGATATACCAGCACTGCTCACTTTGGAATCAAACTACTAAAACTATTCTCCACATATTTTTTCAATACAGGTTTAGCATGGTTATTTAGTCAAAGATGCTTTATATTCTGAAACTGAATTATCCACAAACAAATTAGGATAGAATTTTTAACTAGGCTAATATCTAATATAGGAAAATGGGAAAAATATTAGGTCTAATTAAGCCTAACATTTAATTATGTTGTCTACTCCATTTGGCATGAAAGAAACTATAAAATATTTAGAAATCAAACAACTGAAAAATATGCACTATCTCTCAGAATCTTCAGATAGATTGAGGAGATTTGGGTTGTGAAATGTTGGAGAGGGATTAAATGAATCTATGAAGCAAAGGTGGAACCTTGAGACCTAAAACAAGATTATAACAAGTAAGAAAACAGTTGGTGTTTATTGTCTGAAGTTACTCAAATGATGTAATGTTTTGTGTTATGTGAGGTCTTGATGTTTGTAAAATTACATCTTGTATTAATGCTTTTTTGGTTGATAAATGATATTCTATCAATTTTTCAAAAAACATTAAACTCAAATATTAATAACTATTTACGTGCAAACCAAATATGAAATTCATATAATAAGCTGACATTCTTGTTGAACTTATTATCTTTGTGTTTATCTTCGTCACTTTCTTTGTGGCTTCCAATGCACCATGATTGATAAGTGCTTAATAGACTATTTATTTATTATCTAATACTTAATGTAATGCTTATGTAACAAATGGAGGCAAAAGAAGCAAAATGAGCTTAATTTTATAGTTTTGGATGGTTTGATAGCTTTTTGTTTTTTTGGCTTTAACTTTCTTATATGACCTTCAACTGATGAGATTCAAAATGATTTGAAAATCTTAAAAAGATAGCTAAAATTTTAATTTATTTAGTATTTTTATAATAAGAAAGTATCAAGGTTGAAATCTCGCTTGAAGCTACTGTTATCATAAGTTTCCAAATTAAGCAGTTTGAAAAATATGGATAAGATATTTTGAATGCTTCTGGAACACAAGGCACTAAACATGCTGCCAAATTATCACTTTTATATCTTATTTATGAGTCTTATTTTATTTTATTTACTTCCCTAATTTATTAGATTTTGGTAGGATTATTTTAAGACTTATATTTTTCTTAGTGTCTTATTAAAACCCTAGGAAATTTAAACCCTAATTTTCTTGTTAAAGGGGCAACACACAATCATATTTTCACTTTTTGCCTTTGTTTTGGATGTGTGTGTTTAAGAACTATACAAGGATAGATCTATTTCTTCCAGTTCAATGGGATGTTTGAGCCTAAAACCTCATTTATACATTAATCAATTACAATAACATTATTCTTTATTCTTCTATGGAATTGATTATATTATTTTGAGACTAATGTTTATAATTTGTATTTGTTTGATTTAGTTTAGGCCTACTAGATCATTCAATTGACAATTTATTGCTAGAATTAGGGCTTCAATTTGTAATTTTTATGGTTCCTAATTTATAAGAAGTGAATTGGTAGTCGTGCATCATTAAGGGTAACACAACCTAAGTTAAACAATTCAAGCTTGTGTGATTGTTGTTTAAACTAACCTATTTTCCTAGTTCTTAATGTTATTATTGCACTAAATCCAAATAGTTTATTATAGGTTTTCCAATAGTTAGATCTAATCAAAGAGCTTGTATATGTTAGATATGATCTAAAGGAAAACTGGAGTTAATAGAGCTTATTATTGCCTATAGTTAGTAATTTAGAAAGAGAAAGATAATGTTATAATTGATTATGTTATTCGAACGAATATGGAATCTAAACTAAGAGCCGAGCTTGATAATTTTATTATTTTCTCATTATAATTTGCTTGATTATATTGTATTCATTTTGTTAGTTTAGATTAGTTTAATTCGTACAATCTGCCAATCTACTTAGTTATTAGCACGTTTAGCATAGATTAATAACCATTTCGTATGAATTTGACCCTTATGCACCACTACTACAAACTATTATTAGTACTTAAGGAAATTATTTTTATGCACTCGACATGCATCAAAATTTGGAGCTGTTAATGGGGACTAGTGTTGATTAATCTTATATTTTTCGTGTTAATTAGCTACTTTGATTAGTCTTTTGTTTTAGGGAAAAATTATTCTTTATTTTTATAAGAATTTTCATTTTCAGTGGAATTTTAAGCTGTGTAATACCGTTTTTTTGAAGCTAATCAATATTTTGAACAAGACTATTTAATCCATAGGATTGGTAGCCCCACCAATTGAAGGAAAATTCAATCATTTTTTATAATTTCTAGGTAGTTTTCACTATTAGGTGTAGAATATTTCATTTTATTTAACTTTTCATGATTTAATATTTGTTTCTTGCTTATTTATGCCTATGATCAATTCCTCTAACCGAGATCAATTCCTCTAACTAAAGTGCATTACAATTTGACTTTCCAAAAGAACTTAGCATATGTTAAAAAAGTAAAGCTAGAAGAATTTAAGTTGAATTACCTTTCCATCCTGAGTTTGCTTTTAGTGATTTAGAGATTGAGGAGTAAGTCATGGCTAATAATATAACTCTAAAAGATTTGGCTACTCCAAATTTGAACCAATAACCTCTTTGCATTTCTTTCTCTAATTTAGCAAAAAAGAATACTAATTTTGAACTTAAATCCAGACTAATTCATTTGTTGCCTTTTTTTATGGTCTTACAAGTGAGTATATATACAAGCCCCTTAAAGAGTTTGATATAGGTTGCTTAATCATGAAACCTTTGGGAGTAACAGAAGCAAATGAAGATGTGAGCTCTTCCATTTTTATAAAGATTCATACAAAGATTGACTTTTTTTATTTACCCTCGGGAACTATTGGTATATGGAACTAGATGAAGAGCTTATTTTTAGAGAAGTTATTTCTTGCCTTAAGAACTACTAATATAAGAAAGATGATTCGTAGTGTGAGGCAACATCAAAGTGAGTAGGAATCGCAAACACTTTAAGAAATTTTGTGCTAACTGCCCTCACCAGAAAATAAATGATCAACCATAATCCAACATTTCTATAAGGGTCTTTTGCTGATAGATAGGAGCAGGATTGATGTTTTAATAGTAGTGAATTAGTTTATATGTCCTCCAAGGCCACAATAAATTCAAATATTAATACAGTGGGAAGCTTTTAATAGTTTAGTTCTAGATATGATATGCCCATTCGAAGGGTGAATAAGGAAAATATTTCTTCTATCAAGAAAAATTATCTAAACTTAGTTCTTTTATTAGATAATTGGTTGTAGGGAATGTGTAATAAGCAAAGGCTTGCGATATGTGTTCAAATATGGTCATCCAATAGACATATGCCTAATGTTATAAAATGGAAGAACTAAGCATCTGAACATTATTAGGAATATGCCTCCACATCATTAGCTATATGATCCGTTCTCTAACATCTATAACCCAGGTTATAGGGATCATCCTATCCTTATCTATGGATGGAATAAGCAAAAAAAAAACAACAAGGTCCCCGACAACAATTCCAAGCCATGCCACAATCTTCCTCTAACTTAGGTATGTCTTTAGAGAATATTGTTAATTCTCTTGCTACTAACACCTTGTAATTTCAATAGGAGTTGAAACAATTATGATAAGTGACTAAGTAATTCTAACATGAGGCAAGATTTAGCATTCAAAATTTGAAGAATCGTATGAACCAAACAACAGTTATTATTAATCACTTAGAGACTCAAAGTAGAGGGAGATTACCATCTTAACTGAAGTGAACCCTACAAAAGTGACTACAATAACCTTGAGGAATGGTAAGAAGGTTAAAAGGCCTAACAGGGCCAATCCTATGGTTGCAATAAGGAGGAGATTGAAAAGTAACTTGAGAAAGAAGGGAACATTATATTAGGTTCAAAGATAAATGATAAACATTCAATTAAGGTTAGAGTAACCTTCCACTTTTTCCTAATAAGTAAGCAAAATCAAAGAAGGAAGAAAAGGAAAAGGAGACAGTTAAAACTTTTTCAAACTTAAGGTTAACATACTTTTGGTTAACGTAAAAGAAAATTCCAAGGTATGTGAAGTTGCTCAAAGATTTATGCACCAACAAGCTAAAATTGAGAGGTAATAAGAAGATCACAATGGTTGAAAATGTTTATGCAGTCTTTTAAAGGAAAATTCCAGTGAAATGTAAGGATCAAGGTATGTTTACTCCTCCTTGTAATATTGTTAAAAATTAAGCAAGCAATTTGGGATTAAAAAGCATCAATTAAAGTTATGTCTCATTCTATTTATGGTTGTTTAAATCTAGGACCTTTGAAAGAAACTATTGTCATTATATAATTGGCTAACTGAACTAATGCTTACCATGATGGGGTAATGATAGTTTATGTTTTAACTACAAGTGCTTAATATAACTATAGCTAGCATTGTCGAATACAGGTTGATCCTACGAGGACTAATTGTTAACTACCACTTATTATCAAACTTAATTATCTAGACTATTAGATACAATTTGGTGAAAAGGAAAATAAATAAACAATTCAAAATACCAAACAAAGCAATAATCAAGAAGATAACAATATAAGAACAAACTAGATTTAGATAAGAAATCCCTTAAGACTTCACTATGTTCTGACTTTACCCTAATTTAATGAACAATTCTATTTTTTAATAATTCCTTAAATATTATATTGTCCCTTAAGTAACATAAATCCTATCTTTAAATTGAATAAATTGAAATATCTTTCTAATCAAGACAACCTAAGAATGCATCACGAGAGTTCTCATTATTCATGTTGTGATCTATCCATACAAATCATCTCTCAATCTCAATGTATGAGTCCAATAATTGAACCTGCCACTTTTTTTCCTTTAAATTAATCAATTATAAGAACATCGATAAATCTTAAGAAAACTAGATATTTTATTAAACCAAAAGATCCATTTAAAACATTACATCCTAGGGTCCATCGACTTAAATCTATATCCAATTAGTTCATGAATAAATAAGGAATAACAATATTAAAACAAGAAGAATAAGATAGAGAATTCATCATTAAGAATCTCAAATATTGAATTCTTAATGAATCTTTTAAATTTCTCGTTCTTCTTCTAAGATTGATTTTTCCTTGATCTCTAGTTGATATAAAATAGCTTCTCCCTTTTCTTCTTTCAAACTCTCCTCTAGCCAAAATCTTCTCTTTTTTCCTATTGCCTCCTCTTTTAATAATTCAAACCCTCATTTTAATACACAACTTGACCTTAACACTTAGTTGTGTACAAACCATGTTGGTTTTCACCATATTTTGTCACTTCTTATGCAAATCAGTACCATCAGCACAGGATTAGTACGAGAACATGTATGCTCTATATTATTGAACATGGATTAAACAAAGGGCATGTAGGGTGAGCAAGGAGAAAAAGAATGATCCCTATTAGAATATGCCCTAAAAAAGTGGCAGATATGTGCTACATTCCTTGGATGGTTGATTTATAGGAGAAACATAATAGGAAATAGGTGAATATGGCCAGTAACATGGTGTCGTATTCCTGTCGTGTATTGAGTCTTTCTTCACTTCATCCAAAATTTCTCCAAATTAAATCAATTCTTCTTCAAAAATCCCCCTCTTCCTTGAAGGTGCTAAAATAAAACTTGTTGTGAAATATGGCTCATTTTGAGTACCAAATCCTCTTCTAAAACACAAGTATAATGCTATACAAATTATATAAAAGTAATGTTTATTTAACATACATCAAAATCCCTCACATTTAAGCATTTTCATATCCTCAAGCAAATCAATTTCATCATTTCAAATCAAATAAAAAATAATTATAAAAAATATCAATTACTTTAAGTGTAACAATCAAAATTTTCCACCACTTTATCTAATTGCAAAGGTCACCTAGATCACAAATTTCGATTCCAGGTATAAAATAGATATACACAAGAAAGATGCTTCAAATTTTGGACATATTTATGCCTCTTATTAATATAGAACAAAACATAAAATTAAATGAAGCAAAAGCATCTAAAAGCTTGTTTAAAAATTCACCTAGCTTTTTAACGTAATAGTAAACACCTTTTTATAAATATTCTTAGTTATTGAACTAGGTTAACATCTCAAATGGTTACTAATGTCACTCTTTAACTTTAACCTTTTTATTATTATGAAACAAGCCTAGTGAAATTATTTATGGTCATTTATTCACAAATTTAATTTTTTAAAAGTTGTATATGATAATATAAAGGCTTAAAAGAAGTCAAATTTACTCAATGTACATTTTACACAAATAATGGTGCTAATCAATTATTAATTTTCTAAATTTACAAAATAAATTGAATTTATTAATTCACCAATAATCATAACTTGTTACCTAGACATTTCAAGTCACAAAAACAATCATATTCATAATGAATTATCTTCATTGGTATGTTTTCAAATAAAAACAAATTTGCAAGAATAGATTTATTTTGAGAAATTTATTAAAAAATTTAAATGTATGGTGATCATATATAATACTTCCATCATGTATAATCCCTTCACCACACTTATAGACATATATTATGCTTAACGTGGTTAATGAAAAAGGAACCTATAGAGAGAGAAGCTCTAACTTCTCCTTAAACCAACTGTATGGCTTACATATTGAAGGGTATCTTGATCTTTTCTTATAGGCAGCTTTCCTGGAACTAATTGTCTTGAACCTCCACTAAGCTAGCTCCATTCTTCCTTGTATTTATTGTTCTTAGGTTCTATGACCCTTCTCTTCTTTCTTTCTCCTATTCACTAAATTCCTTGGTTCTACTCCTTCCCTTATCTCTAATTCCCCTTAGAACTAGATGAGCTCTTAGTATAGTTCCCACTTTGCTCTTATTCCTTCCTTTTTCCTACTCCATTATATAATTATCTTTTACCATTTCCAATAATGTTAACACCACTTTCAACTTAGGCTTTGATAATTTTCCTATTTTAGAAATTGGAAACATGCTTCCTAATCCTAGAACCTCTTAAAGTCCTCTGCTGTCATGACCCAAAACCACATTAGGCACATAACAATCGCCGCATACCAGGGCTAAGGATACTCACGGTACCCTTAACCTGACTATGCAAAGCTAACTAGACATCTTTAAAAACATTTTGACAGTATAACGACTGTAATTTGAAAATCCCACAATGAAAAACACCTATAAATCAGTTTCAAACGCACTTCTATATTCACATTAAAACTTTGCCACAACTACAGGACTTTGAAGTCCACTCAAGAGCAATCTCAACAATAGTGCAAAATGTTCATACATAAAGTCATTTACAAACCACAAGATAGAAAAGAGTTAATTTACAAAATTATAAAGCATATCAACATAATCATGAGCTACTATACAACAAAAGTACAAAACAGAGACTACCCACGTGCAGTAATGCCCTGAAAATGTCAAAAGACCGCACGAACTACTCAGAGCTTCAAGCTCACTAAAATAACCTGTATGGTTGGGAAGCAGATACGGTGAGTATACTATGTACTCAGTGAGCAGAAAAAACATATATCGCAAACAGAACCCGGCACACACCAAAACGGTCTAAATAACTTAAGGACAGTTTTACACATCTAACATGCACATAACCACCTATGAAGTGAATATGCATGGCATAGAAACACATAGACCTAGTCTATGACTTATGCCATACTGGTTAGGAAACACAAAGGCCTAGCCTATTAATCACTCATTCAGTGAACATAGGTTTCAATTCCAATACACATCAGCAGAAAAGCATCACATGTAAAAATCAAATCTTGTCAGGAATTCAAATCTCATAATAAACCAAAATAATTATATGTGTCACCACTAGTTGGCCAAACTAGTGTGCATACCCACTAAATTCCGGTGTTGGCTCGACTTTCATCTGTGGTGAATCCAGACTACAGTCGATAAAAGCGTCATGATCCTAGGTGATGACCTCGTCAGTGACCAGACCTCTAGGTGTGCAATCACCTGCAAGTCCTGTAGAATGGTGTCGTTACAAGGACTCAACTTTTATGTACCAACATCAGGGGTATGGGGGTTGCTTAATCTGTTATGCCGAACACACGATTAGCCAATCATTTCCTCACCAATCACAAAAAAATCATATATAAATATTAAATACAAAAAAATCAAGTAAAGTACCATGTCTTTATTTATCGGTCCAACCGATAAAATGGAACCTTATCATAACTCTAAACCAAAAGAGAACACATACATGCAGCATACATGACTTGGTTATGCATATGTAAGTTTCAAAACATTATTTCATGCAGTGGAAGTCATCTTTTTTCACTCCAAGTGCAAAGAGTTATTCAAAACAATTTCATTTATTAAATATTTAAGTATACTAGCATCAATTTGAGATTCAATTCTACTATGCATTACCTAGGTTTAAAATTTGCATACAAGTCATCATACATGTCTTGGGATGTCTTAAACCCATTTGAGAGATATGTTTACCCCAACTCACCTCAAAAGAAAGTGTATACTCCTTTGACTTCAACAATCCTTAATACGAGCTCCCTGATTCACAGCTCCCATGCCTTTATACATACAAATGCGATGTATTTACTACTCAACATATATCTCATATTTATACAGTATCACATAAGTGTATAAAACACAATATCACAACTTTTAAGCTATAGGATTCGGCCATGAAACTTCTTAATGGTTACTTCCCTTATTATTCACATAATCTTTCCTTTGCATTTTCCAAGGCATTTAATGCCTTTGATCCAATACTTACACATTTCAAAGCATAATTGAGCACATTTTTATCCAAGCATATTAGGTCACTACTCATCAATCTAAGCAACAATTCAAGTTTACTCTAAGTGTAACACCCCACTCCCGCTGGACCCGAACCTGATATCAATGGTGATATCCGAGTCCGTGTCCCGCGAGGGTGGTGTGCCACATTACTAAACAATCAAAAGTCGGTATTTTTT
>JAOTAY010000189.1:5990664-6009568 GCA_025629805.1 Erythroxylum baracoense | reverse complement strand
ACAGAGGATAGACCACAGACGATAAGTGGTCAACACAGAAGATAAAAGTCAACTACAGAGGATAGAACACAGAGGATGGAACCCAGATCATAAGCCAAGGATAATAAGAAGGAGTTAAGAAGTTATGTTGGTTGAAGAACTTCGTCTATGTTACTATTCACAGACTTCGTCTGTGTTACTTTTCACAGACTTCCTCTGTGTTACTGTTCACGAATATCGTCCGTGTTACTGTTCATGGTTTATTTTCTGTCCTATTTTTGACCATCGAGAAGTTATAGTTGGCCTTTGAGGTCTTCATGAAAGTTGTAGCTCTTGAAGTCCTCTTTCAAACGATCTAAAGAAACCCTAAATTGGATGCCTAAAGAAAAAGTTATCCCAATAGCCCCGAAGCATGTACATATGTAAAGTGTGAACTCACCAACGCTGTTCCTTGAGGTATTCAGGTTGAAATGGATAAATGGACTAGTCGACTATCTTCATATTAGTTGACTATTTGAAGAGCGGAGCTGAGCTTAGAAATGGGAGCTTTGAATACAAGTATAGTTGATAAATGTGTGTTATCCGGATGCGATTGTCGGGCTCTGGAAACGGGGTCCGACAGCTATACTAGTAAGTATGAGTCAATCCCATAAGGACTAGTTATTAATTACCAATTATTCACAAACTTAATTATCTAGACTATCAAATACATTTTAGTAAAAAGTAAAATAAATAAATAAATTATAATACCAAAATAAAGCAACAATCAAGAAGAAAGTAATTTGTGAATAAACTAGATTCGGTAAGATAACCCTACGGACTTTACTATGTTTCAACTTCATCCTGATTTAATAAACAACTCTAGTTTCAAGGATTGTTAAGAATTTTTAACTTATAATTATGCTCTCTCTCGAGTAACATGACTCATTTTCTTATATTAAATTAATTGAAATCTTATTCTAATTAAAACAACCTAGGAACGCATTAATTCGATTTATGAACTCTTGTTGTGGGTCTTATCCTAACTCAGAAAGATTATGCTTTTCTCTCTTGAGAAAATCACATAACCTTCATTATCAATGTTATGATATATCCATACAAATCATCTCTCAATCTCAATGTATGGATCTAATAATTAAATCTTTCACTTTCATTTCTTCATTTCAATTAATTATAAAAACATGAATCAATCTTTAAAAAAGTAGATATTTCATTAAACTAAAAAATATGTTCAACAAAATTATATCTTACAGTCTATTTACCTAAATCTATATCCCAATTAGTTCATAGATAAGCAAGAAATAATAACGTTAAAATAAGAAAGAACAAAAGATAAAGAAGTCCTAATTATGAATCCTGAATCTCAAATTCTTCATAAATCTTGTTAAAAAAAATTCTTCTAAGATTGACTTTTTCCTTGATCCCTGGCTGATGTAAAATTGCTTCTCCCTAACCTTTTTTTGCTTTAAAACTCTCATATGGCCAAAAGCTCCTCTCACTCTCATTGCCTCCTTTTAATAATTCAAAATTTAATTTTTAATGTGCAATACAGTCCAAAAAGGGGTATGAATTGGGGTTTATAAATTTCAGGAATTTTTTTAACTAGTGGACTTAATTTAACAATAATCAATATATATATTAATAAATAGGTTATTTAACATAAACCAATCAAATAAATAAATAATAATTTATAGCGGATAGGTAAAAGAGAATGCAAATTGATTTATGGTGGTACTATAATCAATCACTGCCTAAGTTCGCTCCTAAGTTTCTTCTTAGAATTCCATTATAATTCTTCTTTCAAGGTGAAGAACAATCTTTTTGCAATCTTTTTCATCAAAGAGGAACCCTTTACATTCTTCTTCAAAGGGGAAGAGGAACCTTAATCTCACTTGGATCACCCCTAAGTATAATAATATAATGCCCCAACCAAATTTCACAACTTAAAATACCTAACTTTGTTACTTGATAATTTCAAAGAGGCTTACTTTCAAAAATATGAGACAATGATGCTCAAATAATTGAAAATACTTAAAATTTTGTGTAAAATATACTCAAATGTTTATAATGCTAAAACTAATGAGAACGAACCTATTTTTGTAGTGTTTTGGGACTATTCCTAGTTGTTGGAGCTAAGAACTAGTCATTATAACAGTTATATGTAGAGCACTAGTCAACCAATATAGTATATTAGTCAACTAGTATGCATTAAAGGCAATAGATTCATTAGCTATCAAGACACTAGTCAACTAGTAGACATATTGATCGACTAATATGGCACATTAGTTGACTAATACATCAACCAATGTTACAACAAACTCACAATACATTATATTTAACAATTTTAACCTACATATGTCGACCAATCACCCAAAAAATATTATTTAAATAACTTTAAATGCTTAAAACCAATTAGTTTAATGTAATTATGATTTAAATACTTCTCTAAATGTTCCCTAAAGTTTGTTTGAAATATCAAGAGGCTTTTATATTAAAACCAAAAACTCCAATGCCTTTTATTGAATGAAAAGACTCATGTAATGAAGTGAAATAAAATGCTTAATCATTAGGAGCCTTTGATGTGATTAAATGAGATTACAACTAATAATAAAAGCTAAAGAATGACCTTGATAAGCATTGATATTCATTTTTCTTGGTTTGATCTTCATTGCAAAGGTTACAAACTTTAACTTCTCTTTATCAACTTTATAAGCTATCTTCTTAAGTTTATGACTTTATTTTGTTATTATACTACTTTTTATCAAAATAATAAACTCATTAGTAGCAATAATGTTTTCTTATCATCAAAACATTAATTGAAACCTCCATTAGTTCAACATTCTGCCTAGTTTTTGATGATGAAAAAACACTTGTAATATTAGAGAATAATAATAAAATTAAGCACATAAACAATTATCAAGATAGTAATTGGCTTTACCTTAATCCATGTACAAAACATATCAATATTAATAATAAAAGAGATATTCAGTATCAAAGAAATATCCATACTTGTAAATAATATAAATTTACTCAATCATATCACATAAAGTGCTAGAAATACAAAAATACAAAACAATATCGCCTTTAAATTTAATCACTCTGCTTAAATGTAATATCATAACTATTTACCCCCTTTTTTAATCATCAAAAGGAAATCCATTATTTAAAACGCATAATATAAAGTGTCATGCGTCAAGCTAACTTAGTTAAAAAGAATCGAAATGAATTTGATTAAGAATTGTGATCATGGTCAAGAAAGAAGGCTACTGAATATTTGAAGAGATAAAGTAATTGCTCAATTTTGAAAGAAACATCCCTAATTGTATCTAATTTTGAAAATTTCCTATTTTAGTATTGTGCTGGAGTAAAAAAAATCAATTCAAGCAATAAGGGCAAGTTTTGACAAAATTAGGGGTTGGACTTATAACAAATATAAGTATAACTACAACATCTAACAATCAATTTTGAAAGAATTTATAATTTTGAAAACCCTAAAATGAAAATATGAAAAGGTGACCCAAATGTCAAAATTGGATGAAATTAAAGATGTATCAACATAATTGAAAGAGAAACAACCTTGAGTCTATTTACAAATTAACTATGAAAGTATCAATTTGAAAATATAACTATTAATTAAGAAAATTTTAGAAAATTCACAAATTTGGAACTCAAGAATGATAAGTTTTCGATTTGGTGCAATCTAATGAGATTTTTATGAAACATGGAATGTTGTTTTTCAAAGAAAAGGGTGAATTGTTAAGGGTTTTAGAAGATATAAACAACCAAGATGAAAAAAGAAGTGAAGAGTTGAAGAAGTGATTAAACTAAGAGGACTAGTCAACCATTCAACTTGACTGATCAGCCAGTGCTAGTTTGTGGTCAACCATACTAGTAACCAAACAAGTTCTATAGTCACTAGAATGGAAAGTTTCATAGAAATGTGACATTGGTTGACCACTTGAAGACATTAGTCAACTAGTATACATAAATGGTCGACCAGAGGAGCGAATAAACTCTTTACAAACTTTCTAAAAAGATAAAATTTCATAGAAAAAAAGGACATTGGTATACCACTCTAAGACATTGGTAGACCCATGTGTTCTGAAAAGCTAGAAAGCAATATCAAAAGTTGAAAAAAGTTGTTACACATAATCAGCTAAGTAATTATTAATAAAAATGAGTTAAAACATATAATAGGCTTTATCATATAGAGTTCCTCTATAACAAAATCTAATTTATCCTCATTCAATAATTTAGAGAACCCAAATGATGTTAAGTCCAACTTAATATCCTCATTTTGTACAAAAATCTCCAAATCTAAGTACTAAGATCCACACTATGACAAGAATTATTAAAAAATTTATTCATAATTCAAACTCAAATAATCAACACTAATAATTTATAGTCATATTGGTAAATAAGAGTAACATGTGGTAAATTCCTAAAGTACAAACTAACAGTTACTTCTTGTTGAACATCATTTATAAATGATTTGAATAAAAGTTCTTCTTGAGTTTACAATCCATTGGAGGCATCTTATCCTTCTTATCATCCTCGCTTGGTTCAATAATTGTTTCTTTTGAAGAGTGTTTGATCGTTCTTACTCTTTTTAAGGACTATTTTTTCACATTTTACATAAGCATTTTCAAGACTTTCTTCGATACAAGAAGGTAAGATTCATTAAGATAAAAGTATAAACTTTTCCAATATAATACTCATTTCAATAACTACCATCTTTAATATATACCTTTTTCTCTTTAAGAAACTTACAGAACAAGCTAATTAATGTGCTTTAGGTGTCAAAATAAGCTTGGTCCCTTGATTTTTAGACTCATTCCTTTCAACCCACACTTTCAAGGTTTTACTTACCACCCTTTACTTAAGAAAACATATCAACGTGTCTATACTTACCATAAAAAAGATATATCATGTATTGATGATGATGCATAATGTATTACCTTATGTGTATGCATAATAAGGAAACTTCCACTGGAAATTAAGATGCTGAATAGTTTCTTAGGATAGTGAAATGAGCTACTACAATTATATGTATGAAGTTTACTATAAATGAAAGTTTGATGTATGCTTTTTTAGGCCTAAAAGTGTATGAGTAGATTTGTATGTTATCATATATACCTATTCTTCCCTTGATAATATTGAAGTCTATGCCTAGGTTGTGAGCCATATATGAAAGAATGATTCTTACATTTAGGATTAGTCATAGTGGATGTGGAATGTGGATGCATAGGTTTAGATATGGATGCTCTATACTCATTTTTCACATTAGGCAATGATTCTTCACCATGCAAATAATTTCTCTTGACAAATTTTTAAAAAAAATTGCCTTCACTTCCATGGTTATATCTTATTCTATGCCTATGATTAGAATTCTTTTAAGCTCCTAGCATGTTTTTTAGTTTTTCACTCCTTTTAGTAAACTTGGATAATGAGTCCTTAATGGAATCTACCTCCAATGTTTCATTCTTATGCTTTAATGCATCTAATTCATGATTGTCACTAATAATCATATTTTTTAATGCTTTAATGTTGTGCAATTCACTTTTCATCTTTTCATTCTAATTTATATATCCATCTAACTCTTTTTAAATTTCCTAAAGTTTGGAAGACAATTTCTTCCTTTTCTTACTCTTGATTTCTAAAATTTTGACTAATTCATCATATGTCAAATCACCATCGATATCACATGAGTTAGGATTGGATGTTACCTAATCCTCATCCATAGGGTAAAACTCATATAAGCTATCTCTTCTTCCGAATGCTTATTTTTATATTCACTTTTGGCATCCTAAGTTGATTCTTTAAAAGCTTTCATCTTATCCTTCTTCTCCTTCTTATAATTTCTTTCATACTTCTCACTATCTTTGAGTAAAGGACATTGTAAGTTTATATGGCAAGGTTTTCTAATTCAAAGTAAAAGAATGTTAGAGGGTTTATGCTTTAAATCACTTTTACCTTCTTTGAAGTCCTTTCTTTTAGATAATTTCTTCTTTAAGAATGTCCTCAATTTTTAGTGATTAAGTCAATGTCTTCTTTAATGTTTTCACTAGTTAATGCCTCTCTCTTCGCTTGATTCTTCCTTTAAGACTTTAAATGTCAAATTTTTTTGGTTCACTAACTTAGTATCAACAATAATAAACAAGGTAAATTTCACTCATAACAAAATATAAATGTAAGAAAAGCAAGTAATTAATTATATCCCATGACTATCAAATGAGATTAAGACTTCAATCATTTATTTGGTTACTCCCACTATTTTATTCGAAATAATAGCACTTGCTACTATTCAGAAAGCTTACTTTAATCTTTCTAGTGGGCTAGGATCCTATTCAAATTTAGTTGATCTTAAGTTTGTTCAACAAACTGACTAAACTTAAATTAGGTAAATAATAACTTTATCAATCACATCTTACATGACTCCTAAATTTGTTACGTGACAACTCTTGTCAAAACATGTCTTATATATTATTCCTAACCATGCCTCTAAATTGATCATGAGTTTGATCATTCAAATCACACAAATTTAGTTAAGTAGAACCCACTTTTATGAGACTAAAACATATTCGAGTTAAAGTAACCTTGAGTTTTCTCAATATGCCTATCAACAAACAGAACTTTGGTTTATCCTTATAACAATGGAAGGCAACAATCACATTTTCAACATATATTAAATATTTTAATGAAGAATTTAATTTCATTCGTCCCATAAAACATAAAATTGCATGTAAAATATCACACATTTAAAACATACAATTTAACATGCATCTAATATATATATCAAACATATAAATAAAGTATGCAACTTATGCACTCACAATCAAATTATATGCATAAAATATCAAGCTTCGTTTGATTTTATTTATTGATCTTCATAATCTAAAATAATATTTCCAACTCTTTTGAAAAATTAAATTAGATTAAACATGTTGATTCCTAAATGAATTAAATTCCTATTCCAAATAGAAACTTAATTTGATTTGAAAACAATTTTTAAGTCCAACTGAAAATTATTTCCAATTATTTTTGACTCCTTTAACAAAATTTAATTGAAAAAATTTCAGTAAATTATGCTACTGACTTATTAAAGTTTAGAAAAAACTCTTTTTTTAAATTATATAAGTAACACTTTCTAATTTAATTAGAAAACTATTTTTTATCTAATTCGAAATTACTATTTCTAATCTCAGTAGAAATTACTTTTCCTTATTTAGAAAACTATTTTTCTAATATTAAAAGGAAACTACTTTCAAAATTAAATAAAACACTTTTAAATATATTTAAGAAAGTCCTTTACATAATTTATTTAGAGATTGATTTCTTAATTAATTAGAAGGTCTTTCTTAATCATTTAGAAAGATTATTTTAAAAATTATTTTAAAAACTCAAATTTCTCATTAACAAAAGAAAAAAAATTAAATTTTAATCAAGGAAAATATTTTTTAATAAATCAAGAAACTTATTATTTATAAATAAAGAAACAATTTCTAAATAAATTGAATAATAATCTCTAAATAAATAAAGTCATAAATTTAATTTATCTCAATCAAATTAAAATAAATAAATTTAATTAAGAAGCACCTTTCTTGATTAATTAAGAAAACACTTTTCTTAATTTTAAGGAGTCTAATTAATTTAATTAATTAAAAATAATTTATTCTAATTTTAGAAACTACTTTTCTAAAATTAATTAGGAATCTATATAATAATTAATCTTAATCATATTAAGAAAAATAGTTACTTTAATTTTGAAATTGAATTTTGATTTTAAAACTACAATTAAAAAATTATTAAGATTACATTAATCATAAACACAAACAAGCCTTAAACTATGTTTAGAATGCCTTATTCCAATACCCAAACATGCTTATTCTAACTTTTAATTACACTAATCCAATAACCAAACATGCCTTTTTTTAATACTATAATAGACTAAAAGAGTGTCCAAACACCATTTATTCTTAGTTTTAGGTTAGGCAATTCTCATGTCCAAACACTACCTACTCTACTCTTAGAATAAGGCTATTTATGTATCCAAACATACATAATCTTAAACATGTTTCCAAACATACTTTTTCTTCGAGTTAAGAAACCCTAATCTAAAAGCTAAAACCTAGCCACCACCTTGTTCATGCGGCCATCTGCCACTGCCGTTGACCAGTCCTTTGCGTCACGCATCCCTCTTGTTGAAGGATACATGTCAGTAAATGCCAGCTAATTTACAGGATTAGTTAGTTATGGGTTCTGGACATTATGTTAGAAGGATGTAGCTTTTGTATATATGAAACATTCTATATAAAATACGAATAATAATATTCTTTATGTTTCTCTTTGTTGAGACATAAAACCAGAGGGATCAAAAGAATTTTTCTATGTAACAAGGGTTAAAGACTCAAAAGGTATGCTCTGAGAAGATAACTAAATGTTGTTTTGTCTTTCCTTTTGTAGAATCAAATTGTAGGCTTCATTGACATTTGGTAAAGGCTTCATCATAAGTATGTTACCCATTGCATTCTTATAATCCTTTCTCAACCCCAAAAAAAACTTTATAAGTTGCTAGTTCTACATAAGCTTAGCTATAACAGGAGTTGCCTCACATTTACATGCTGGAATATCAATCAACATAGTATACTCATCCCATAACTTCTTGAGTTTGGTATAATACTCAGAAACTGAAAGATTCTCTTGATAACAACTATAGATGTTTTGTTGCAACTCAAAAATCATTGTTCCTTCACTATTCTCATATCTCTGTGCCAATTCATCTCAAAGTTTCTTAGCTGTAGAAAAATATAATAAGCTATCAGAAATATCATCACTGACAGACCTCAACAGCCAAGATATAACCATACTGTTGCAATGAATCCAGTAAGAAAGTAACGGTGATTCAGAATAGGTTTTGCACATGTTCCATCCACGAATCCCAGTTTATTGCTAGAAATAAGAGAAATCTCACAAGATTTCTTCCAGTTTCCATAATTTTCCCCAAAAAGAACTTTGGTTAAAAGCTTAAATTCAGGAAGATCAGCATTTGACAAATAATACAGATGAGCAACATCAATGGTAATAAGAGTGTATTAAGAGAGTGTTTGTAGCAGGCTCCATATCGAAAAGAATCAAAAATATGAAATTTTGTTTAGAAATTTTAACAAACACTTTGTGTCTGGAAGCAAAATGTAGATGAATTGCTACTCTCATACCATGTCAATGGTGCTAAAACTTCTGTATCCATTATTGTGTTTTGATGAAGAGAGAAAAAAGGAATATAAGAGAAACAGAAAGAATATTATTATTCATATTCTGTACAAAATGTTTCATACATATAGAAGCTACATCCTTCTAACATAATGTCCAGAAATCATAACTAACTAATTCTATAAATTAGCTAGCATTTGCTGACGTGTATCCTCCAACACCTCTAACACCATCAGCCACCACCTTGCACTGCCACAAACGTCAGCTTCTAGTGTCTCCTTCTGTCACTAGATGACATCTCCTACGACCTACCATCATACCTCATTGCTCATAGCTACACGTCTGGCCACGTTTCTAGAGCTTGATGTTGTAGCCATCATCGAAAAGTAGCAGCCAACAAGCATCTTCAATCGTGTGAAGCTTATTCCAAAACCAATAACTATAAACACAATACTAATAACAAGAATGCGTGAACTACGCAGCTAAAATAACTGACTACAAAGATTTACCACCAAACAATGAAACAACACTTGTAAAGGCTATACCTAACTAATCGATATTAGTTATTCTTAATGTTGGAGGTAATTTCCAGTTTTGGGTTTCACGAAAGACTAATTATGAACTTTTCTTTAAGGTTTTTTCTGAAATTTAATAGATTTTATTATATAAATATATATACAATCCAGAGTACAAAAAGTCTAGAATAATCCAAAAGATCTAGATTACAGGGAGTTTTGATTCCTAGTAACCATCTACAACTTGAAATTGAAGGCACACTTGTGAGACCACATAGACCAATATTACTTCAATCCCCATCTCCTGTTCATGTTGGTCGTCATATTTGGAGCTATTCCTCTTGCGAACATGGTCAATTTACAGTGGAATAAAATGTCCTGAAAACCAACTCAATGCTTCTACTTTCTTGTTTGAAAACTCTGCAATTACGCCTTCCATATATAGTACACCAAAGCTGCCAACTTAATTTAATTACTTTGAGATCAGCTGCATTATACACTCTAAGTTTGTAACATCTCGTTACTCATGTTAAGGCTAGAATAGTAAATATGAGAGATTATTAAGAAATTATAAAATGCATTTCATGCTCATGCATTATATGATATGCACCTACACGTGAATATTGAATTTTTTGCACATGAAAATAATTTCACATGTATTCATTAACAATTTTCGGGTATAATTGATTTATATATGTGAAAGGTGATTTTTATATAGAATTGTGGTTTTTATATGTTGAAAACTGATTTGGAGAGTGTATTTAGTCATTTAGAATTTTTGGTGAATTTTAGGAAATTTTTGGACTAGGAAAACTGCCAAGTGACAAGACAATTGATAAATAACAGTAGCATTAAGAGTCAAATGGTAGTAAAAATTTTTATAAATAACATTTGGATTTAATGGAATATGTCATTAAAATTTGGAGACAATAGGAGTAGAAATTGGGGTTAAATGGACTAGTTTTTAAAAGGGGGTCCAAATGAGACCATAGAAAAGCGACAAGTGTCAGCACCACTAGCCACCACTCCCCCCCTCACGAAACTTCACCTTTTTATTTGAAAGAGCAAATTCAATGTTGTCTTTCACTTGCTTTTCTCTCCCTCTCTTCATGAGCTTCATCTTCTTCTCTTCTTCACGATTTCTTGCTTCTCCAACCTCCATACACATTGAACCTAGCCTTCTTTTCTTTCACTTGCTACTCTCACCTTGTTTCCTTCTTCATTCTCACAAAAGACCCAACCTAATCACTCTTGGATGATGATATACGTGGGTTGTCAACAAAGCTAAGGTTGGTGTTCTCTTGAAGGAATTGGAGCTAAATCAAGTAGGTAAAATGTTGATTTTCATGGGTTAGTGTAAATGGGACATTATGATGAGTAATTTGAGGTTTTGTTTTGAGTATGAAATTCCTTAAGTATTTTCGGGGTTGTTTGATTTATAATGAGGTTTTTGTCAAAAAAAATTTAATGTAGTGCGCTAAACTTATTCATGACTTAAGGATGTGTGCGGATGAAGAGGTAATGGAGTTATGTTTTACTTTGGTGTTGTAAATGGTGTACGAAAGTGTATAAAAATGTTAAAGAATGAAGATATGAGTTTATGCCTTGTTTTTGTATTGATGATGGGTTAGAGCTAGCGTGATCATTAAAATGGTGATGGAAGAGTGATGATTTGTTGATAATTGATAAGTTGTTGTTGATGAGATGTTATGCTAATTTTCTATTTTAATGCTTAAAACATATGACTTTTTGAGTAGTTGTTACATGGATGAACTAGATTGAATTTTAGGTTGAAGAAAGGGTTAATGTGGTATCCTAAAATGAGGTAAATTAGTATGATATTTTAGAAGTAAAATGAAGGCATTAGAGAAATAGAAAGTGTGTAGAAAATTGATGATGAGAGAGTATATGAATATGTCTTGTTTTTATGGTTAAGGTTAATGCCTTGTATAATTTGTTTTGGTTAATGTTTAAATTGGTAAGTGAGGTAAGAATAAAGAGGTTATGAACTTTAAATGATGGATTTTGACAATGAATGGTTTGATGTTTAGGAATGATACATATTATGGAAGGAGATTGGATTTTCATGAATGATGAGATTAAGTTTGAAATGGTAACTTAAATGAGTAGAAGTTGATAGTTTAATGCAATCAAATTGGTATTGGAATTAGCATAGACTGATGTTGAATTGGAGTTAGGAAGGAAGAGGAAATAATGAGGATATAAGTTAGAAAGGATAGACTAGGAAAAAGAGATGAATTAGGATGAAATTGATGAGGAGTTGTGGAATTTCATAACTGGAGTACTTTCACTAAAAATGATTCGGTATTTTATACATAACTTGTTCTGTAGTTATACAATTGGGATGATTTTTAATTCTTAGTAAACTAGAGACATAGAGCTACAATGTTTTTGAAGAAATTAAATTTTAATTTGGTCTCTAAGAATTTCAAAATCTGGCTTGAAATTGAGTTTTAATTGAGGTTATAGTATTACCAGAGATAGAAATCATGTCTTGTTGATATTGAATAAACTATATTGATAGATTCCGAATTAGACAAAGGTTTCATCACAAAAGTTTTATTTTATTCTTTTATCTTTCAAATTATATAAAGTTCATAATTTTTGAATGTGATAATTGAGAGATATGAGTTATAGAATTTGATAGTATGATCATGTACAAGTCAAAGTTTCAAATGTGCTCGGTCTGTAGTAGTTTGAGCATAACACATCAAATAATGAACCAAATTGAATGATCTTGATGTTATTAGAAACCTAACAGATAGGGAAACAATTTTTAAGAAGAAAGTATCCTCAAATTACTTCATTTTCTTGGTTAAAAAGAACATGGAATGTTGACCCGAAAGTTGTTATAGGAAAAATCATGATTTTCAATTTTTATGGTTTTGTTGAGATATAAACCATAAGTATAAATGATACTTATGTGAGTCTGGATATATGATTGTTTGCATGACAAGACTAATAGAGCGATACCTGGGATTGTCATGAACATGCATTGTGTATACTTCATATACATACATGTGCATTAATAAACACTTATAATTGTGCCAAATTGTGATATCTGTATATTGTGTGATATAGAGGAGCAACTGGAACATGATCATCCAGACATTGTCGGAACTTCTGGGCATTAGCTTCGAGAACGAACTGTGAGTAACCTAGGTGGTCTCACTTAATTAATTGTTTGTGTTAGATTATGTTTGAATTATCTTATGAATGTGAAATTGATTATGTTGATTCCAGAGAATTGATTGTTCGGGGAGTTCTATAATCGGGACTGTATTGGAAATGCTACTTGAATGTGAATATGACTGACTATTTGTTCTCAACTTCAATGTTAAATGTCGGGCTAAAAGTCCAATGAAAAATGTTAATAAGAAAGAGTGTGCATGTGACTAAATGAGTGTAATCATTGAATATTTATGATGCATGTCATTACGTGAATGCATGAAAGATAATGGCAGTTATGACCGGAGTCGCCAGTAAAAGAGCTTAAAGCTCAGAATGTGATAAGAGTCTTTGGCTCAGTTGTGCATGTACTCGGTATCCACTAAGGGATATGGGGCATTAATTGATACAGCTCAGCATCCACAAAGGGATATGAGCTAGTAAAAAGGCACTTGGTCACAACAAAGAAACAAATGAAACTGAGTCACGTGCATTGCATTTATATTTGATATGTGTATTTAACATGAATGAAATGACCATTATGATTGTTTTAAAAGTGAAAGGTGATATTTTATGAATATGAAAAGATGTGAAAAATATGTTACGTGTATTGATGTGATGCAAGAATTGAGTGAACCATCAAAGATAGTTACCTCATTGAGTTCGAAAAACTCACCAAAATTGTAATGTTGACTTTTTAGGACCGAGACACAACTTTAGCTACTAAGAGACGCTACAAGTAGTGTAGGCTTGTACTTTTGGGAAAAAGAAGATATGGCTCAAAGGTCGGTCAGCTGGGGTTGGAAAGATTACATAGACTTTTTGTGTAATTTCCTCTTTCATGTACCATATTTTGTATTAGGCTATGATGATGTACATGTATGGATGTTTGAAAGATACATTGTATAACATTTGGTTTTGTGGATGAAATGAGGAAATTTTGGTTTTAAAATATTGTGACTTTCTTTATGATGTTTTATAAGAGAACTAAAGATAGATGTTGCCATGTTAAATGAGTGTGGTGATTGAACGTAGTGCATCATTATCATAGGTCATCTACTGGAATATCCGCAGGGTGGTCCGGTATGTACCCCATGGTAACAAGGCGCTACATTGGGTGTTATCAGAGCATGGTTTGGCATCCATAGGGATATATAGGAATGTTAAGCATGAAATATTATAAGAAATGCAGATAATGATTGCAGTTCTTGTTTATTACAGGTCATCCGTTATAGGTGAACAAGTGGGACAACCAACTGACCTAGGATCTGTAGGAGCCAGTAGGGAGTCTTCGGTACCTCGACCAAAGGAGATGCCTCCTAAAGTTCCCGAGAGAAGGGAGAGGGGGTATGATAGGTTGCGGAAGCAAGGGGTTGTGGATTTCTATAGTAGCATAGACCCTACTGAGGCCGAGAAAATGGTTAAAAAGGACGGAAAGAGTTTTTGATCAGATAGACTGTGAGCCAGACGAGAGGTTCGACTATGCAGTGTCCTTACTGCATGGCCCAGCTTATCAGTGGTGGAAAAATGTCCCAGGTAGTACAACCAGGCCTTGCAACTTGAATTAGGAAGACTTTCTGAGGGTTTTTAACAAGAATTACATGCCCAAGATCTACTTGGATAGGAAGATGAAAGAGTTCCTGGATTTGAAGCAGGGTAGTATATCAGTGGCAGAATATAAGATCTGGTTCAATGAGTTAATGGGATATGCTACTATTTGATTCCTATCGAAGAAGATAAGTGTAAGAGATTTGAAGATGGGCTGAACATGGAGATCAAGATAAGATTAACGATCTCCAGCCTGAGTAGTTTCACCGAGTTGAGAGCTGCTTCAGTCAGAATTGAGCAGCTACTGAGAGAGGGATAAGTAGAGTCTGGGCAAGGGTCTAGATTGAAGAGGTCCAGTGAGATTCAGAGTGGTTCTGGCAGAAGATTCGGTAAGCGCTAAAACTAAGCTTTCATACCATCGGCTGGATCAAGATAGTCTGGATTCAGACAGAGGGGTGGTTTTGTACAGTTTAGCAATAGAAGAGGTTCAGTACAGGGTCAGTTACCGCCTTGTGTGCACTATGGAAAAAAGAACAGTGGTGAGTGCTGGACATTATCAGGAGCTTGTTTTCGATGTGGTTCTCTAGATCACAGAATTAGAGATTGTCCTGTTATTACTGGAGCCCAGTCAGGTATAAGAGGGGGATCCGTGAGTGAAGCTATAATCCAGCAAAGTCAAGGTAGTAGGACTGGACAGAGAGGCCGTGGTAGAGGCAGAGTGAACACAGGGAGTCCTTCTATTAGGACTGAGGTGTGGAGTAGCTGACCGCAATCTCAGGCCCGAGTCTATGCCATGACTAGGCAGGAGGTTCAGGATTCTTCGAATGTCGTTACAGGTGTGCTACTTATTTATGATCATAAAGCATTTCCATTGCTAGATCCAGGATCTACGCATTCATTCATTGCATCGCATCTGGCATCTAGGCTTCGTTATGATAGAAAGTTATTATAGTATGGATTAGAGGTGAATACACCAATAGGTTGTACTACAATTATAGGGGAGGTCTGCAAGAGGTGTTTGATTCAGATTGATCAAGCAAAATTAGAGGCAGATCTGATTATGTTATAACTAAGAGAGATAGATATTATCCAAGGCATGGATTGGCTCACTGCTCATAGGGCTGTCATGAACTGCTATACTAAGGAGGTAGTACTAGAATCTCCTGGTCAACCGAGAGTAGTTTTCAAAGGAATTAGTCAGGTAGTGCCAGCCAGGTTGATATCATTTGTGAGTGCTTTAAGGTTGATGCAAGGAGGAAGTGAGACTTATCTGGCCCACGTCATCGATACTAGAGTTGAGCAGAATATGCAGGACATTTCCGTAGTTAGGAAATTCCTGGATGTGTTTCCCACCGTATTACCTGGCTTACCTTCAGATCGGGAAACAGAGTTCACAATTGATTTAGTTCCAGCCGCTGCTCCTATATCTATTCCTCCATATAGGATGGTACCTGTATAACTGAAGGAGTTAAAGGCTCAGCTACAGGAGTTGCTAAAAAAGATTAGACCCAGTGTTTCGCCTTGGAGAGCTCCAGTTTTGTTTGTAAAGAAGAAAGATGGAATTTTGAGGTTATGCATCGATTATAGGCAACTCAATCTGGTGACAGTGAAGAACAAGTACCCGTTGCCTAGAATTGATGATTTGCTTGATCAGTTGTAGGAAGCTCAGGTATTCACTAAGCTAGATTTGAGATCGGGGTATTATCAGTTGAAGATAGCAAAGGCTGATATACCTAAAAGTGCATTCAGGAGCAGGTATGGGCATTTCGAGTTTTTAGTCATGTCATTTGGGTTAACTAATACCCCGGCAGCATTTGTGGCCTTGATGAATAAGGTGTTTCAACCCTACCTGGACTACTTTGTGATAGTGTTTATTAATGATATTTTGGTGTATTCGAAGAGTAGAGAAGAACATGTTTAGCATCTGAGAGTGATTTTACAGATCATGAGAGAGAAATAGTTGTATGTCAAATTCAGTAAGTATGAATTTTGGCTGGATCAAGTAGTGCTTTTAAGGGATATAGTGACTGGACAAGGCATACAAGTAAATCCAAAGAAGATAGATGCCGTAATGAATTGGGAAGCTCCAAAGAATGTGTCTGAAATCTGAAGCTTCCTAGAATTGGCTGGATATTACCAGAATTTTATCGAGAGATTTTCTTTGATCTCAGCCCCTCTGACAAAACTTCTGAGAAAGAATGTAATATTTAGATAGAATGAGGAATGTCAAAAGAGCTTTGAGGAGCTGAAGCTTTAATTGACTACAGCGCCGGTGCTGACTATTCCATCAGGGACCGGAGGATATATGGTATATAGAGATGCTTCGCATCAAGGATTGGGATGTGTATTGATGCAGTATGGCAAGGTGATCGCCTATGTATCGAGACAACTAAGGTCTCACGAGATTAACTATTCGGTACATGATTTAGAGCTTGCTGCAGTGATCTTTGCTCTAAAGATATGGAGACACTATCTATATGGAGAGATATTACAGATATACACGGATCGTAAGAGTTTGAGGTTTCTGTTGAGTTAGAAGGAATTAAAAGTGAGACAGAGGAGATGGATAGAGTTGTTGAAAGACTATGACTCCGCGATTGAGTGTCATCCGGGGAAAGCTAATGCGGTGGCTGATGCTTTGAGTAGGGAGTCGAACACCAGTGTAGCTCAGATTCAGTTATCGAGGTTACCGAGCTTAATTCACTTGAGAGCTCTGAATGTGGAATTGAATCTAGAACAAGAAGAGGCATTAATTGCTACATTAAATTTAAGGTCGATGCTACATGATAGAATCAGAAAAATCCAGAGGAAAGATCCTGATATGGTGAAGCTTATCGAGAAAGTGAAGATGAACTCGGATTCTGAGTTTGAGTTGAGAGATGAGACATTGTGGTTGAAACAGAGGTTGTGTGTGCATAATCTGAGGAAACAAATTCTAGAGGAATCTCATATGGCCTCCTATGCTATGCATCCTAGTACTACCAATATGTATAACACGTTGAAGCAGCATTCTGATGGCCCGGAATGAAAAAGCAAGTGGCGAAGTATGTTTCTAAGTGTATGATATGCCAGTAGGTTAAGGCCGAGCATTAGGCACCAGTAGGGAAGCTACATCCGTTGCTTATTCCGGAGTGAAAATGGGAATGAATTACTATGGACTTCATTATGGGATTGCCTAAGACTCCGAGGTAGAATAATGCTATATAGGTTGTAATGGACCGATTGACTAAGTCAGCTCATTTAATACCAGTGAGAGAGAATAACTCACTAGATCAGTTGTCCCGGAGATGTATGAATGATGTGGTTAGACTGCGTGGTGTTCCAGTATCCATTGTATCAGACAGGGATCCCAGATTCACTTCAAGATTCTGGAAGAGTTTGCAGTCTGCTATGGGTACTAAGTTGAACTTCAGTATTGCCTTTCATCCTCACACAGATGGACAGAGTGCGAGGACAATCAAGACTGCTGAGGATATGCTTAGAGCTTGTGTATTGGAGTTTCAACGAGCTTGGGATCAATATATAACACTGATCGAGTTTGCTTATAATAACCATTATCACAGTAGTATCGAAATGGCACCATATGAGGCATTGTATGGAAGAAAGTGTCGATCACCTCTATATTGAGATGAAGAGGGCTTAAGAATGGTTGAAGGCCCGGAATTGATTCAAGATACTATGGACAAGGTGAAATTGATCCGCAGCCGAATTAAAGCGGCTTAAGATAGACAGAGGAGTTATGTAGATCAACATCGAAGGGACATAGAATATAGTGTGGGAGACAGAGTATTTTTTAGAGTGTCACCTTGGAGAGGAGTTTTGAGATTCGGTAAAAAGGGCAAGTTGAGTCCAAGCTATATTGGTCCTTATGAAATTATTGAGAGGATAGGACCTTTGGCACATAAGTTAGTTTTACCGAATGAAATGTCTCAATTACATAAATTGTTTTATGTGAGTATGCTCCGAAGATACCGATCAGATCCGACACATGTGATACCGGCTCAAAAGATTGAAGTTGCTAGTAACTAAAGTTATGTTGAGGAGTTGATCAAGATAGTGGGATCTCAGCTCAAGCAGTTAAGGAACCGAGTCATTCCATTGGTGAAAATCCTTTAGAGGAATCACTCAACTGAGGAATCAACTTGGGAAACAGAGGAGCATATGAGGAGGCAATATCCCTACCTGTTCGAACAATCAGGTAAGAATTTTGAGGACGAAATTTCTTTTAAGGAGGGGAGAGTTGTAACATCCCGTTACCCATGTTAAGGCTAGAATAAATATGAGAGATTATTAAGAAATCAAAAAATGCATTTCATGCTCATGCATTATATGATACGCACCTACACGTGAATATTGAATTTTTTACACATGAAAATAATTGTACACGCATTCATTGACAATTTCTGGGTATAATTGATTTATATATGTGAAAGGTGATTTTTATTGAGAATTGTGGTTTTTAT
>JAOTAY010000189.1:5965995-5980006 GCA_025629805.1 Erythroxylum baracoense | reverse complement strand
GTGTTGGGAGGATAGGCTTGAGTGCAGACAATGGGGTGCCCACCTTCCTCATGTTGCGGGCATTGCTGGTCAGTCTAAGTATGGTGCTCAATCAGTGGCTCTCTCTGGAGGATATGAAGATGATGAGGATCACGGTGAATGGTTCCTGTACACTGGGAGGTACGGGTCACATTTTTGTGTGCTGGAGTATGTTTGTGAGCTGGATTATAATGACTGAACTTTACAGTGACTGATCTTAAGAGATGACGGGCTAATTTTATGCTTTAGCTCATAATTTTTAGAAGTAATATTGATAGTTCCTCTGTTTTTATGTATGATTTTCTTTTGGCAATTTTATGTGTCCAGTGGAGGAAGGGACCTTAGTGGCAATAAGCGTACAAACAAATCACATTCTTTTGATCAGACTTTTGAAAAGGGCAACGAAGCATTGCGAGTCAGCTGTAAGCTTGGTTATCCTGTGAGAGTAGTCAGGTGATTTTGATTTTCTGCATGAACTATGGCAGCATACCTTGTTGGGATTACTTTCAGTATGTTTTCTTCAATGCCAATGATTAGTTTACCCAAATTTGACTTCCATTTTCATTTCCTGTGGTATGCATTATGCAGCAGCAGCAACCTTAATCTTTTTAAGAAGCATATTTCTTGGATAATGGAAACTTGTTTATGAATAGTGATTTCTACTATTGATAACCAATGATTAAAAAGTCAAACTGGTTTAATTAGTTTAATCGTAAATTCTTAAATCAACCAACTTTTTGGTTCTATTTATATTAATAATTTTTATTATTAAATATTAGTTATTAATTAATTGGTTGATTCTTGTAAACTAACTAATTTTTTATAAATTAGAATAAATTAATTAGTTTTATTTAATAATCTCTTTTTTCAATTAAGCTTTAACTTCTTTAACTAGTAATGATACTTTTTTTAACCACATTTAAAATTTTTTAATTTTGATCAATTTTGATTGTATACCGGTATTATGACATTTTAATAAAGGATGAACTTTTAAATCTTAAATTTCTTATTAGTTTAATTTTTGGTTTGATTTTTAAAATATTGATGATAACATAAAATCATTTCTCCATTTTGTGGGCAGGTCCCATAAAGAGAAACGTTCTGCCTATGCACCTGAAAAAGGTGTACGCTATGATGGGATTTATAGAATTGAGAAATGTTGGCGAAAGAGTGGAAAGCAGGTTAATGTCATAATAATCTTTCCATAGAGGGTAACCAACTAAGCTTCATGTGAGCTGAATGATGTTTCCTAACCGGTATTTTCTTTAACTTTCTTGTTATGTTAGGGCTTCAAGGTTTGCAGATATCTTTTTGTTAGATGTGACAATGATCCTGCCCCTTGGACTAGGTTTGAATGACTTCAGTTTTACTCTTTACCTTCCTCGTCTTTGTTTATGTGCTTATTATTTTTAAAATCACATTGCAGTGATGTTCATGGTGATCGCCCCAGGCCTTTACCAGTCATCAGGGAGTTAAAGAATGCAGTTGATTTAATTGAAAGGAAGGGATCCCCAGCCTGGGATTTTGATGTAAGCTAATGTGGTGTCTTTGCATTCCATAACAGAATGCTCATTGTATATCTTACCAACACTGAAACACTTGCGTGACGTTGTCCTAGATTGAATTTTATGCATAATTTTGCATCTAGTAGAAGGATACACCCCCATCCATTGCATACCCTTCTCAATTGTCTAAAATTTTCTTGCTTAGCAAAATGTGCTAGCCAGATATGTGCCATCGGTTATATATGTCATAAATGCTTCTGTTTTTAGGATGAGAAAGGTTGCTGGTTGTGGAAAAAAGCTCCCCCATCTAGCCAAAAAGGAGCCAATTGTGCAAGTCCAAAACAGGGCATGATAATCAGGAAGAGCAAGAAAGGGTTGAAATTGGCAATGAAAGAAAAACTTCTAAAAGGTTGGATAATTACTAAGTACCTGCTTGCAGGCTTAAGACTCTTTAAGTGCTTACTATTTAGTTTGGATGGTCAACTGTTTTACTATGATCTCAAGCAAAAGTGTGTATCTGGTTATTGCTCCTGTAGAGTTTAGCTGTCAGATCTGCCGGAAGTTGATGACTAATCCCTTGACTACACCTTGTGCACACAACTTTTGCAAAGCATGTTTAGAAGGTGCTTTTGCTGGTCAAAGTCACATTAGACAGAGGACATGTGAAGGAAGACGAACTTTAAGAGCACAAAAAAATATTATGAAATGCCCTGTGTGCCCAACCGACATAGCCGATTTTCTTCAGAATCCACAGGTACTGCAAGCAATCAGTTACGTTCATTTTATTGATGTAATGTAACCAGAGGTTTCTTTTCGTTCTGGTTGTTCATGTTACTTTGAATCTTCACTGTTGCGATGGCTTCAAATTATTATTAACTTGCTGTTTTTAAATTTGATAAGGTATCAGCAAAACTCATGAAATCTGCGTTGCATGACAGGTCAATACGCAATTGATGGATGTTATTGAATCGCTGCAGCAGAAAACTGAAGAGATGGAAAATTCAGAAGATTGCAGTGAGGAAAGCAATGATGCTCATGAGACGCCAAAAGCCACTTCTGATACTGGGGATTCCGCTGAAACCTGTCCGATGCAGGTGAATAATAACTTGAAGGAACAAGTAGAATCCAAACCGCACCTGGAAACCCAAAAGCATGAAACGAATGGTGTCCATGACATGCCAACTGTTGACGAAGAAAAAGAAAAGACATCATCACCTGAAGGACCTGATATAGATGACTCTAAAGAGCTACCAACTGCACACAAACCCAAGCAAGACAATAAGCGAAAGAAGGGTAATGATGGAGACAGTGAGGCAAAGGAGGATGATGGTGTTAAGACGAAGAGCAAGAAGGCCAAACCTGCCGTGGCCTAGTTTGATGCCATCATCTCGGGTTATACGGATGGGGAGGAGTATCGTGTGGAAGGGTTGATCGATTGGCGTCCTGGTCCAATTGTAGTGTAGTATGGGATGATTGAAATTATTGAATTAAAGATTCTATTCCTGTTTTGGTTGGTACGACGATGCCTTTTTGCGCAAAATCTCTCCCATATCTTTAGGTATCAGCTATAGGACCCTGTCACCGGTCATATTTTGAGCGTAGGATTTGACATCAATTCTATATTGTTTTACCAAAATCTGGTTCATATGAAGTCGTCCAGTTAACAGGCTGGAGTTACGGGTTCGAATCAAAATGTTGCAACAAGCTGATGGTTTAAAGTCTTGCAAACTTGTAGGAATTTAGAGCTTTGATATAAAGATGGATAAGATCTTATTAACTTCTCCAAGGAGCTTACTTGTTAAGAAGTCTCCAAAGATTGTGTCACCAATTGAACACAAATTTTGAAAGAAAAGCATTTAAGCCATCTAAGTTAGGAGCTTTTTGGCATCCATGTTAAGTAATGCCTTTTCAAAGTTTATTTTAGTGAACAGCTTGGTGAGGTTGTCAGCCTGTTGATTAGTGATTGAATGGAGAATGAAAGACATGAGTTCTTGGATAGTTGAATACTTGCCTCTTGGTGCATCCTAACATGTTCTTAAAATAGTCAAAGGCTACATCAGTGTCAGCGAAGGGCCTTAAGCTATTAGTGTTGCACTCGCTGAAGATTAAGGAATGGAAGAACTTGGTGTTCAATCACCATCTTTTAGCCTTTATATCCTATATCCCCGTCTTAGAGAGCTGTGGGTGTTAAAAGGCATCTACGTAATTTAATAAGGATAGTTTCCCTTACTACATAAGGCTGGCTTTGGCTTGAATGTCCTACATGTTGCTCCTTTCGTTCACAATCGCTCGCTGAGTGTTACTACTAACTTTCATGTCAATGAGCTTAAGCTCGATCTTAATAGCTTGCAATCTCTTGTGCATTTGAAAGACTCAAAGTCAATCACTTTAGTGTTAATTCCTTTAGTAACTACATCTTCATAACCAGGGTGTTTAACCAAATGGTTGTTAATTCTTAACTAGAAATTCCTTGTTTTTAGGAAGATGTTTAGGTGAAATTTAATTTGGTACAATCTAAGCATAGAGGATCATCGAAGTGACCTCTACCGTGAGTGAAATATGCTCGCCAGGTGAAGTTGATTAGGACTTTGTACAAATTTTCCCTAAGATGCATATTCCCCTTGCTTAGTACTCCAAGTATGCCAAAATCCAACGGATTTGAGATCCTCAAGGCTTGCTTTATACAAGTAATCCCTAAAGTCATTTGATTTCGCCAGAGATTATAGCATTGGTTCGGACTTGACCTGATTCTTATTACTATTTTATTTAAAATTAAAATATGAAGTTATTTTTATTCAAAACTTTTAAACTTTGTATGGAGCAGCTCAAACTTGACCCAAAATTTGAAAATAAAAAGAAAAAATTTGAGTCCAACTTAAAGCCCAATCAACTAGGTATGAGGCCATTGAGCCTAAATGCCAGAATGAGATTAGTTGAGGGGACAGAACACAACTTTATCTTCGAAGATTAGTCCCATTACTTCAAAGTACTTACATATGGTGACTAACTTTCCTATTGGTTCTTGAGGTTTGGGAGGTTTCCTGATGCATGCATCATTAGTTTAAATAGGGGTTCAATTGCATGTGAACTTTAAGCAATTAAAGAAAATTTTGAGGCAAAATTCGCATCTTTGGTTGAATACGGGCTGAGACATGCCCCTCCCTAGATACTGTAGTGAAGTTCCTACAACACATGCATAGCCCAAATTGTGTCCATATTCAGAAGTTACACACAGGTTCAATGTCACCAGAGCAGGCATGGATATAAATAGTGCCTTAATAACATTGAAAGTATCTATAGCCAAGACGGTTTGGCCAACGGGTATCAAATTTTCTGAGTCTCACGTATTTATGTGGATGAAATCGTATAAAGCAGAATTAATACAAGTTAATGAGTACAGAAGATTTCGTTCTTTGGCCAAATCTCATGACCCAATCCATGTCCAATTAAACCTTAGTTTTTAATTAACAGTAAAAAAGAATTTGACGAATGTGTTTATTATGAAGCAAATGTCGTCTGTTTTGATGTCATAATGCTCGTAGTACCGAATCACTAAGTTTGGATAGTATTCTTATGATCATAGTGTATAACACTAATCACAGCATAAACGGTTGCACCATGTCCTTGATAAAATTGAATCTGTCAACTTTTGTTCTACAATGAGCATCCCAATCACCATTAATAGAACTCCAAATGACAGCAATTCAGGCCACAGCACATGGACTCAGAATCAAGAATGGAAGTGAATAACTTTACATCGGTGGACTCTACAATGCCTTGTCGAAGATGTTAAAAGAATCGAACATATAAAATAAAGCCGCCGCGCATGTACCTGACCCGCTCAAATACTCGAATGTTCTTCCCTAGGCAAGCTTAGAACCGTATCTGACCATCTTCCAGGTGAATGGTCACTACTATTCGATGAAACGTGAGCTTCTGCCCTTGCATCTCTTATCATCTTCAAAACATCCCTCATTGATGGTCTGTTCTCTGGTGCAAGTGATACACAGGCCATGGCGATGTTTATAAGAGCCTCAAGTTTCTCCTGTGCAGCTTCATTGCTCGAGGCAGGTTCATCCCCAGATTCTGTTTCTTCCTCGCGTACGGACTTTACCCACCTAGGAATATCCGAACCATGTTCTTGAACAAGGTCTTGGAATGGAGTTTTACCTGTAAGGAGTTCCAGAAGCAGGACGCCAAAACTGTAGACATCAGAGGGTTGTGTGGTTGGCTTTCGCGTGTCCCGATTCTCGGGTGCTCGGTAAAAGAGAGAAGTAGCACTTGGTTCCTCCTGTGAATCAGGATCTCGGAACATTGTTAAACCATAATCAGTGAGGCAGGACTCAAAATCAGGGCCTAAGAGCACGTTGGAGGATTTCAAATTTCCATGTGTTAAGCCAGGATTCTGATGAATATAAAGCAGTCCAGTTGCCAAGTCCTCAGCTATTTTGAGGCATGATGTCCAATGAAGAGGCTTTCCGCCACCAGAAGTTCTTGCTCCTGCAGAGTAAATGTATTAAATAACATTCCTCTCCATTCCATCTTTAAACAACTATTCCATGGCTGCTATATTGTTGGACTGAGCTCATAAATCATGGATAGTTCAATGAATGACATGTGATTTAAGAAGCTAACACACACCAATCTCAAAACACACAATCCGAAGATTATAAATCACAAGAGACCAAAACTATAGAACCTAAACCTCAAGCCTATTGGAAAATTGATCACCACGTAAATCAAATTTACTAAAACTTTACGTATGTTGTTTTCTTAAATTTGACAAGTTACGTACAAATTTGTTAATAAAACCATCCTCATTGTTCATACAAAGGGAAACCATCCTCATTGTTTATACAAAGGGTCATCAATTGTACGCAGCCTTCGTTTTATATTCTATAATGAGACTGTTTTCGTGACTCTAAACTATGACTTTTCGGTCATAAAAGAACAACCTTACCGATCACTCCAAAGCTTACCCTCAAGCCAAAAGAAGTATATGTAAATTATATGGTATAAGGGCATAAAAGCATATTGATAAGAGCAAATAATAAAGAGGTTAACACATTTTCAATGAAACAAACGACAAAATTAGTATTTATAAACCCAAGCAATACGTTACAGAAAAATGAAATATTAAATAAAATAAAATTTGAAAAAAATAGATAAATCAAACAAAATAATAAAATATAAAATATAAGCGAAGATTCCAATTTCTGTTTTTAAATTTTTGTATATCGGATTCCGTTTTTGGGTAATCGAGTGGCACAGTTTGGGGGAGGCAGAGAAAGGGACAACACAAGCAAAGAGGGGTCGGGTCCAGTTAAGAAAGAAAGGTTAGATCAGCCACGAGCCTTTACTCTCAATTTTGGTACAGGTGCCTGCTTGGTCAACCATTTGGGGTTTGAAATTATACTCTCACGTGCCCAACTACGTTACAAACAACACGTCACACCATCTATGATTATCATTTACCGTCTTGGCACATCACTCACTCGGACAATTTGTGTCACACATGTTTATCATTTTAGGAAGATTATGTAAAAAACATTGTAATCAAAATTTAAGACCATGATAATATTTGTAAGAATGAACATCTATGCATGTAACATTTGTACAAGATTGACCGATTGTTGCCTTATCCCTAATTAATAAAGAGGTTTAATTGGAAATAATAAATCAAAAATTAATTTTCAAAATTGAGACAATGAAGCTTCTCCAACTACCAAACTTCTGAGCATTCCTATCAAACACTATAACTACTACTCTCTTTTCATTACTCTCTTAACGAATTGCAATGCTGCATACCTTAATTGCATTGAAAAAAATATAGACAAGGACCAAAGTAGATATCAAATCAATGGAAAGCAAACATATTAATTAACAAATAATAAGTGATTGATCTCGACATACCGTGGAGGAGGGAGAAAAGGCTGCCGTTGGGGAAATAATCGTACACAAGCAGGCGTTCCTCTTTAGCCTGGAAATAAGCTCTGAGTGGGACCAAGTTTGGATGTCTTAACTTGCCCAGAAGTTCCATGTGTCTCCTGAACTCGTCGACCCTCGGATATCTCGAATCCTTGAGCCTCTTAACGGTCACGATGAACCCAGACTCCATCACAGCTTTGTAGGTGCTTCCTATTGTACCTCTACCCAGTGTCTCAGCTGATGCTTTCAGCAGATCCTCGAGGCTGTAACTCATCTGCTGATCCCCTGCGCCCAGGAACACCATAGTTCCTAGACCCTCACTCTCCCATGAAAAAACTCCCTGTTTTCCTCCAGTATTACTGCTCATGCCACTGTTCCCTCCACTCCCTTGTTGCTGGCTTCTGTCTGATCTTTCAATTCCTGTTGTTGCACCACTCCCACTAACATTTGACCCTTTGCTTTTTCTTTCCCCTGTTTCATTCCCCTGTTTCTTCCCACTTTTCTTTGCACACAAACAACACAGCACAACCAAGCATATCAGTATAATCACTAACCCACCAATACTAGGTGCTATGATCTTCGCTAATTTTCTCCGTTTCGATGATGGGGTTGTTGCTTCGGGATGTTCAGGAGTCGGTGCTGGTCCTGACTGCTCTGTTTTCGTGCAAGGACTCTGAATCTGTTCACCACAGAGATCAACGTTACCGGAATAAGACGACCTGTTGAACCGAATTAATGCTGAAGTCACTGGAATCTGACCCGATACGTTATTGTAAGAGACGTTGAAGAATCTGAGACTGGTTTGGTTCAAAGGTGGGATTTCTCCATTGAAGTTGTTGTTCTCCAGGAACAGAACATACAGCCTAGTGAGATTGAGTAGAGAGGCTGGGAGTGGACCAGAGATGTGGTTATGCGCTAAAACTATCACTTTCAAACGGTGTAGTCCAGTAATGGAATCTGGGAAATTGCCGGAGAGATTGTTGTTGTTGAGGAAAAGGGATTTGAGATTGAATAGACCAGAAAGATCTGGGATTTGGCCTGAGATTGAGTTATCTTTGAAACTCAAAACTCGGAGTTGATTCAATTGATTCAGACTTTTGCCGTCAATAGTACCACTCAGGTTTAGGTGCTCAACAACAAGCTTTGAGACCCTTCCATTGAGACACTCTTTAACACCTTGCCATTTGCAGACATCACTTCCTTGTGGCCATGGCAACAAGTTTAAAGGATCAACCGACGATTTTAAGGCCAATAAGGCCTCCATGTCGCCTGATCTAACCGGATAAATGAGAGAAAGGACATTGATAATGAAGAATAGCAATGAGAAGAGAAAAGGGTACCTTGAACTTGAAACCGCAAGCGGTTTCATCTCCTTCAAAACAAGTTTCTTAAGGCCAGAATTGATATGCAGAGAGGGGAAAAAAAAAAAAAAACAGGGAAGCTGTGAAGAGAAAGGAAACAAAAAAATCGAATCTTTTTCAGATCATGGTCTTAAAAATCTATAATTATTAAATGGGGTATAATGCGGGATTTGATGTTTTTCTTACAGTTTCTCCAAGTGTAATATAACAACTTCCAGAATATGGGAATCTTGAAGCGTAAAATCCTTGGAAGATCAAACCCAAACGGCAAGACAAACTCTTTATTAGCTTGCGGTTTATACCGCTTCCTGTTTTTGGCGCTTATGAATCGAGTTAACTTTCAAAACCCCCCAATAACTTCAGATCTACCCTTTTTTCCTCGCAAACTGAAGAAAGAGTCGAAAACATCCCCATCAAAGAATCTGTTAAAAAAAGCCCATTCGAGTCATTTTCAATGCTTAATTGTTCTTCCCTTCGAAGAAAGGAATGCTTCAATTCGTAGTACATAAATGAGAAAAAAACAAGGGTAAAAGAAGATCATCTACTCACTCGGGTTCAACTTGAAAACTGGAGGAGAAGTTGTTGCAGAGCCATTGAAGGCCAATGAGAAAACAGTAACCATTGGTGACACTCTTCTAAACTCTTTAGTTCAGTCAAATAATGAAAAGCTCTGTCACTGGGCATCGTTTCTCCAACTCTTTGCTTGCAAAACTCACGGACATCTCTGCTCAGACCTCACGTGAACCCATCTCAAAACTTGCAGACGATAAAAATTTAATCTTTTCTTTTCTCCTCTGTTATAATTTCTATATTCTTATAACTGCAGCCATTATTGAAGAAAATAAAGTAAGGCCTTTCAATCTTCAATTTCTTGGGCTGCTCAAAAGAACTCCTTAAACTATTATTCTATTTGCTGCCCGTCTTCAAGCTGAGCTGGTCATGAAGCTCTGAGTTCATGAACAGATCCCTTCATGGACTATTGTAACTCATCGGCACAAATCTGAACCTTTTTCTCTTTCTTCTCCAAAGGAATCAATAGATGAACTTGCAAAGCCGATTATAAATTCAGAGCCCAAGAAGACAACGGTGGCTAAGACAAAAACTTTTCCTTTTATGCAATATATAAGATGGAAAAGATAGCACAATATGTGATCAAGCAAAGAGTGGCAAGTGGGAAAGGAACAGAATACCCAAAAATTATAAACTCCAGCCAAGAACAAACAATGCTTTATGGATCTACCTGTGCTCTCTGTACGTACTCAGAGTGATAATAATTCAAGACAGAGAGAGTGCATGTGAGCTTTAAGGAGTGCCCAAAACCAAGAACACCTGTATCCTTCACTCTACGTAAATTACAGACTACGGTGAAGGGAAAAGCTTTGGGCAATTAATGGGGTCATATCTTTTACACTTGCCATTGGGCATTGGAGACGTGTTGGCAATAAATGGCTCTGGAGGTTGCTGTAGGGTTGGGTACGATATGGTTGAGTTCACGTTAAGGCTATGCAATTCAATTATGTGGTTAGGAGTAGGAGGTTTATATTTTACTAACTTGTGAAGAGGTAATAGTGGTTAGTAAGTAGCTACCAACTCTTTAGTGCAAGCTGTCCTGCGGGCAAAATCTGAATAGGATTAGCAGAGAATCAGCGGTGGACTTATGGGACATCACGACAGTCCCGAAGACATTGCCGGAAGTTTAGGCCTCAACCAGATTTGTTGGTTGTTATTGGACTTTGAATTAGGTGTAATGGATGGAGCTCACGGAGGGTGAGTCAAGTGTTACACCACACCACGTTGAATAACGTCCATTCCTTTTTATAATTTTGTGATGATTGCACGCTGGACTTGACAACTAAAGTAACAAACCAAATGTTCAAAATCAAATTAAATGCCTCCAAGGATGGATTCGAGAGTTGAAGAACATTTATTTAGTTCCATGGCAACGTAGATTCTGATACCATCACCACTTTTGTACCTTGGATCGTGCCTGTAGACCACCACATAACTATGCCTGCGCCTCCGAAACAAAACACAGTGTCAATGCCAGCCACAAATTACAATTTTTGCATTAATAGCTATCCCATTAATGAACTCATTTGTCTTTTTTGGGTCAACGTATTTTCAAATTTCTAAGTTTTTTTGTAATTTACTTCACAGCATGCAAGTTCAATTGCAAAACCCTCTTGTCCTACTCTTTTGAGAAAATAGAAAATAATGAAAAAGAAGGAAAAAATGTACCCTCTTGTCCTAAAATATCCAATATTGTTAGCATATGGTACCTTAAATATATCATCAACCTCTACATTTTTGAGGCACTATTTAGGAAAAGTTAGAAATGATTTATCAGTAGAGTGCTCGCGAGTTTAGCCTTGCTCATTCCAAATTTGTCCCACATAACTACAGTTTTCTAAAACTCATATCCCTCGACCCTCGTAACATTATCTTAGTACCATACAAATGATTAATCTCAAATTCCTTTCCCGACAAGATCTTTAGTCCATTCACATCATATATACTCTTTGTAACATCAGAATAACTTCTACATATGATAACATAAAAATAAACGATCTATCATTAAGGCTTTTGATGTATACACAACAATTATACTCACATCTTACACGTTCAGTTCAATGCTTGGTTTGGGGGAGCGGTGGTTTGATAACCTGCTGAATTCAACCTGCTGAATATGTGTTTGAGATTGTTGTTTTAGTAACTGTTGAAACGTGAAAATAAGTGTTTGACAAATACGGTTATGGATGTTGAAAAGAGATAAAATGACTAAAAATTCCATTGATTTAATAAACTATCATTTGTTGTATAAATAATTAAAAATATATTATTAGTCATATAAATTCAAATTATAAATAAGAAAATATTAGTTGAGGGTATAATGAAAAATAATAATTATCATAAAGTTATTAATGAAAAGTAGAATTTCTATCATAGAAGTACTTTTTTTACTACAACCCTGTTTTTACTTATTGATTTCTGCAGTAACACTGTATTTTCTTCCAACCTCCGGTTGTTCGCCCGCAGATTCCAAAATGTGACTTTGTTTGAAAACTGTGATTGATAAATACTTATTCCCTTCACACCACAAATCCAAAAGCAGGCCAAATCATGTAAGATTTAAGGCTTCTATACAATATCCATAAATCAACTTCTTCGATTTACACATTAAATGCTACTTTTCAAGTTGACTAAACTACTAAGACAATTTCATATAAATTTACTCCTCCAAGTTACCATTAAAAATTTGTCTTCATATTCATTTACTCAAAATACAAGTCTAAACTAATTGTTAATGCCATCAAAATCTTGATAAAAGTGTGACTAAGTACTGAAAAAAATGTTTCATTATAATGAATGCACTTTTGTTGTATTTATCGCTTAGCTACTAATTGAGTCTTGAACTTATCCCCTTATTTTTCTGCTATTATTTGCTTCTTCTTATATATTTTTTTAATGGAGGAACTCGCAGTCGCTATCTTTTGGATGTGCACTGAGTAAATCTCTGGATTGACGCAATAATCTGCAAATCACGCTAACCAAGTGCTCCTTATTAAGTAAGTCCTATACGACAAGCTCGATCAAGAGAGTGTAGGTAAAAAGAATTCGAGCATAGGACCTTTTAATTATGTGCTTCCCACTCTATCAACTCGATAATCCTAAGGGGCCTTCTTATATACTCACTTACACTATATAGACCTCTTCCTTTTAATAAGTTGCACCAATTGCTATGTTCGATATTATTTAAATACTCCACCTCCTCTGTTATAATTCTCTTCTATTATCCTTCTCCTAATGTTCATAATATCTTAAAAGTTATTTAGATCACCTCATAATATCTTAAAAGTTAGTTAGATTACCGTTATTTATGACGAGTGCAAACAATATTTTAAAAACTAAACTAGACATTGAATCGATCAAAGAAACGATTTAAAGTTTAAAAGTTCAACCAGTATTAAACCGCTATAAAACTGGTACATAATAAATAAAAAGTAAAAATTATAAGAATAAGTAAAAATATAGTATAAAATAAAATACATTATTGAAATAAAAATGCATTTATGTAACAAAATAATAATAAATCTAATAATTTAAAATAAGATTGAATTTAACATAAAATTAAAAATAATACTTCTATGTTATTATTTATTTAAAGACTCATAAAAGTTGAAGTATATTTAAAGAAAGTTAATAGAAAAGACTTTAACTTTATTTTAATTTTTTTAATGTCTATTAAACATACTTCTTTATAGTCTAAATATTATATTTTAACACATTGTTAAATTATCTTAAACAAAATTACTTATATATACTAATTAATAATTCAATTTATTAAAAAATTCATGATAAAAATAATAATTAGTTTTTAACAATAACAATTTAAAATTTTCAATTAAAGTATAAAGAACATAAATATAACTTATTAGCGAGATTAAATAAATAAAAATAATAATTTATTTTTAACAACAATAACTTAAAATAAAATTTTTAATTAAAATATAAATAGATAAATAAAGAATTTAAAATTTAAAAATATAATTTATTAATTAAATTGTGTAAGCGAATTTAAAAAATAATTGAAAAGTGAAAAAATTTGTCAACTTTCGTACAACAACCACTTCAATTTGCATTAATGATAAGTATATGTGTTGGTGCATTCCATGAAAAGATAAATGGATTGGTGTGCAAAACTTGCTGCTGAGCCCCACATCTAATAGATTCCCAAAGTGTATCGGCCTTTTTTTCCTAAGAAATGACCGAATTTTTTAAAAAATTGGTCAGTTTTTTTTTATAAAGGTTATAAATATAAAGTGAATCGAAAATCAAACTGATTTATATTTATTGAAGTCAAACTTATCAGTATAGTCCGATTTTAAAACCATTGAATATAAAGGATACTAAGTCTCCCCAATTGTATCTATTTATTGGCTTAATAGTACATCTCACTCTATCTACGGCTATGCTATGTTGATGCTCTTCTCATAATCTTAATTTTTGAACCAAAATTTTCGACCTCTTTCAAGTTTGTTTTAAGTTATTCCAACTCTACTTGTTATTGCTTCCCATCGATCTTGGTACATCCACTTCATATGTTTACTTTAACATATGATATGTGGTCGGGTCGGTCGTGCTGGGCCCGAGCCCAGTCGTAATGACCCACAGGCCGACCGGTCCAATCTTCAAAGATCA
>JAOTAY010000189.1:5854016-5871756 GCA_025629805.1 Erythroxylum baracoense | reverse complement strand
GTTTCCTTCCTAAATGATAATGTTGCACATGAAATGTCCCTGAACTTTTGGGAAATTCAAAATGCTTAATGCACATGCATCATATCTCACTTTGAACTGTCCACCCTATAAGAAATTCTTTCCTCTTAGTTGCAAGCATGTCCACTGTTGTTGATGAGATTAACATTTCCTCTTAGTTTTGTCATTCACATAAATAACAAAAATTAACATAATCAATTTTTTATTTGAATAGTAAAATAAAACATTATAAAAAGTTTAGCATATAGAATTATCTTAATAAGGAGATGCAATTATTACCAAGAAAGATACAATTAATAATAGATTCTAAAATATTCTTAATCTTACTATTGGTAAAAGAAATCCTGAACATGTGATGGGTTACTCTTTATTATTTAAATATGTGAAATAAAAAACGAAATAACTCAACATTTGAAGTCAAATCTAATCAACTCAGAGCTCTAAGTCAAAAACATAAATTGAAATAATTAAACAGCAATCGGACAACGTTTCAACATAAAAAAGTGAAGCAAATTTATATAAAAAAAACAGTGTTCTAAGTTGAGGGGCGGAGTGGGTTCCACGGAGAGGCTGCGTTCGTACCCGTCTTCTTCCGCAACTAACAATCCACCTTTGGAGAACAAAACCACCTCGGACTCTCAGTTCCTCTTTATCTCTCTGCTGTTCTCCTTTTCCCTCGAATTGAGTGAGTTTGAGAGAGGAGAACAATGGCGACAAGTTCGCTCAGTAGCGTGAATTTTGGTGTGAGAAGCAATGGGAACCGTCAAGGCATACACCAAATGCCCTCTTCCTCTTCATCATCATCCAACTCAACCCATTTGTCATTTCCTTTTTTGTTCAGAAATTCTTATTCTTTCTCTTCACGTTCTCGTCAGACCCACTTCTTGTCTATTTCAGCATCCAATTACAGGACTTCCCCTCGGGTAATTCTGGAATTATCCCAATTTTCATTTTTCTGTTTTGGTTTAGATCGTTTTAATTTGATTCATGGACGGATACATACCTGTATACTTTTTTACTGTTGATGTGTTTATAAGTGTTGCTATTTGAGAAATATGGATGAGTGTTTTTGATGAAGTGGTGGTTTCTATTGAAAATGTGCAGGTGATGGCAGCAGCTAAGCCGGAACCCTTGAAGATAATGATATCAGGAGCTCCTGCTTCTGGTAAAGGTACTCAGTGTGAGCTCATCACTAAGAAAGTAAGCCTTTTTACCTAATTTCTATTCTCGTTCTTTAATCAATTCCTTATACTTTGTGTTGTGAGATAAAAAGTTCTTTTTTCATAGTGGAGCTAATGTTTCTGGCCCCTTTTCCAGCTAACGTGGTATATCAACAAATTAGCTGCTTTTGTGCTTCTTTTTTTTTTTTTAAATTCTAAATGCTTAAACTTAGTTTCGCATATTCCTTGTCATAACATGTTTATTTCCTTTAGTCCTGTCACGAACTGTTTGTTGTTTGGGTTGGCAGATTCTGATTATCCTTGATTACTAATAGTCTGTTTGGAGAGTAGGAGATTCATATATGGGATATTGGTGGTGATTTTCAAAATGGAAAGGGGAAAGGAACTAAATTCAGACACAATCTTGCAGCATCTAAATTTAAGAGATGATGGGTTAAATCTTCAGATGAGCATAAATTGTTAAAGCAATAGGGCCATGCCCTTGGTTTTTATACTCATTCAATTGAAAATTTGGCTATTGATTGGATAGCTTGTATTTTTGCAAATGATTAGTAGATACCTAATACAGGCAAGAAGACTTGCTGCATGTATCTCATTTAAAATTATCCATTGAGGAAAACCATATTGAATCAAAAACCTCATAAATGCAGTATGATTTGGTGCATGTTGCTGCTGGAGACCTATTGAGAGCAGAAATTGCTTCAGGGAGTGAAAATGGAAACCGAGCAAAAGAACACATGGAGAAAGGACAGTTGGTTCCCAATGAAATAGTTGTCATGGTATATAAATGATAAAATTCTATCAACTTTTGTACAATATTCACTTTTTCTTTTAAACAATCTCATCTTGTTGGTCTCTTAAATTTCTGTTCTGCAGATGGTGAAGGATCGTCTTTCGCAGCCAGATTCTCAAGAAAAAGGCTGGCTTTTGGATGGCTATCCTAGGAGCACTTCTCAAGCAACTGCTCTTGAAAAATTTGGCTTCCGGCCTGATCTTTTTATTTTACTGGAAGTAAGGATTCATTGTGAATTCAATTTATAATTATCCGTTCATGGTTGCTACTTCTTGTTTTTTGATATGAACTAAATATGGTACTCTAGTTTAGTTACAAATATTATTATGGTCTAAGTTGACAGTATAAAATAGTGCAGCTTTGGATAGTTTGATTCAATCATTGACATTGAAGAGAAAAGAAAATATTAAAAAAAAGAAGGTAAAAAGGAGAAAACAGGATGTAGCATCATGTTTTAGTGATGTTCTTTCTCCATTTTTTCGTTAGGATTTTTCATCATTAGAATATATAATCAGAAGTTAAGAGACAGCAATATCTCCTTCTAATTGCTTGAAATTTTGCACCTTCTTCTTCAGGTCGCTGAAGAGATTCTTGTTGAGAGGGTGGTTGGTCGTAGATTAGATCCTGTCACTGGGAAGATATACCACTTGAAGTATTCTCCACCTGAGACTGAAGAAATTGCTGCCAGGCTTACACAACGTTTTGATGACACTGAAGAGAAGGCACATTCTAAAACAAGCTTTATATGTTTTGACCTTATAAGACTTTATCTCTATGAACTTCTAATCCCATGGACTTTGTTTACTGCAGTTAAATTGATAATATTGTTCTAATCCCATTGACTTTGTTTACTGCAGTTAAATTGATAATATTGTTTCCTCCTTAAAATGGTGATTTACAGGTGAAGTTGCGGTTACGAACTCATCATCAGAATGTGGAAGCGGTACTTTCTTTGTATGAAGATGTTACATTCAAGGCATGGGATATTTTCTCTCTCTCTCTCTCTCTCTCTCTCTCTCTCTCTCTCTCTCTCTATCTCTCTTGTATAGGTAATGTCAAAATTGATACTTTGTGGAAAACTTAAGCTTCTCAGTATGAGGCTAGATTTAGTTGATGGTGATGCTGCTAGTAAATGCTCCAATATAGCTACATGATGAGATATGGGTAGGTGAGTTTGGAAAACACCTGTTGCCAAATAGATGGACCTTCCATTTTCACAGTTCCCTTGACTCTTATAAGAATATTAACCCAAGAAAGATATCAATTTTTGAATTTGATTACTCCTGAACTCAACATAGGTTCATACTCTGGGCTATTTAGGCCTGATTGGAATAACTAGTTGCATGGGTAATGTGGGAATTACCTTTAACAATGAGTGGAGAGTTGCACTATTAGTTGATCAATAGGAAGCCTCTGGTAATTAGTGATTGATTGTAGCTATTGGACCATTTTCAGCTGATATTCCCCCTGATTGAAGGTGTTATGTTGATGTTTTACTACAGTGCGGATGGAAAGGATCTGATAAGATAGACGCTCATCTGTGGTAATCATAAGGCACAAAATGTCAAGAGTAGATTTAATGAACAAAAGACATAGCTTCTCAATAGTAAATATCAGTGATCATTGTTTGTAGAATATAAGTGTCAACAAACTAATATAATCAAATATTTTTCTTGTTCTATATGTTCTTTTCATATTCTTTAATTGGTCAAACTAGAACAAATAGTACACCTAAGTAAAAAGTGTCAAATTTGATGGACTTTTGTGTTTTTCTTCATTCCCTAATGTTATTTGTCCTTTTGGTTCTGCTTATACTTTGATGTCAATGAAGCTGACTGATCAATTAGCATTGTAATAAAAAACAATATCCACCAAATCTGTAAATTAAGTTCCCTGAACATAGCATATAGAGCTATTACCTTTACAAATGCGTTAAGATTAAATGTGTACGTGTATGCATTGTCTGCTAGCAGGAGGGGTGGTGGTTGGCACTAAAGGTTCCTTGTTCATTATTGACAGATTCCTCTTTCCTTGTCATAAATTTGAGGACTCCTTGTTCATTATTGACAGATTCCTTTTTACTTGTCATAAATTTGAGGACTACTCCTATTGATTGCAGGTCAATGGAAATGTTGAAATAGAGGAAGTATTTGCCCAAATCGACGATGCTTTCACAAAATTGCTCAAGTCTAGGGAAGAGGTGTCTTTGGCTGCACAGATATAGAAGATGGAAAGTTAAGAAAGGTAATCTGGTGACTGGCTGTACCTTTTTTTCATATAAAAAAATGAGGACTGAGTGAAAGTTTTGCTAAAATGCAGGGTCTGCAAAAATTCAGAAATATGCAGCTTTACTCCTAACTCTTTTCTCTTTTCCTTACGGATAAAAAGGCTGTTTAGTATAAAGGTGTATTATTATTAGACACATAACATTACATGTTGAAAATCTAATAAGAGGTCTCATCTATTGGCTCCTTGGCCAATATTACATACTTGCATTTATCAAGAACAGTTGCTATTGGAAATCCTTGTTCTTAATGTGAATCAAGGAAATTTGATTTGATTGCCATGTGAAGAGATATATATCAAAGCTATAGCAAAAGAATTGTCGCCAACTCTTATTTGCAGGGTATTTTAGCATCTGGCCAAGTTCAGACCATCATTTCCTCCATGAAAATTGAATGAAACAAATAAAAACACAAACTCTCTTGGCGTAGCTAACTGCTTTCAACATCAATTTCTATGCAACTTGGAGAGGGAACATATCCAATTGGAAATGATACCAATGGCTGGTTATCTGTAGTTATATCAAACATGACAAAAACTTGAGATAAGCCCTCAAAATGGACATAGTTTTGAAATTTTACCATACTTTTCACCTTTATACTTATAATTTTATAAACATTAAATAAAATTATGAATATACTTTATTAATGGCAAGTGTTTCTTTTTTTCACTACTAAATATAAAGGTATCAAATTAGTTTAAGATATTGGAAAATCCTCTGTAATAATTAGGGTTTTAACTTATTGTTTCCATAAAGTTATTAATTTGTTTGTTTTAAAGTTTCTACTCAATTTCTTTTATTATAAACTATCTCATATCATTAATTAATTAATGTTTGCTTTGTTTTCTTTATATCATTTTCATATTATAGATCAACTTGGAATAAAATTAAATATAAGTTACTATGTTAACTAAACTTTTTATGATTGGTTGGATTTAATAAAATTGTCAAAATTGAATATCTAAATTCAAACTCGTTACAGCTTCAATGAATCGAATTTATGTCATTTTAGTGTAAATAACAAAAATATATTATCTTAATATAATTAACTAAATGATCTCATTTTTACTTAATCACGATGCTGACAATGAATGTAGGAAGATTCATTATCATTGATGGGCATGTTTTTAACATTAAACAATACCATAAAATCAAAGTAATTTACTATTTTTTAATAACTTAAGTAGATGTCCGAGGTATTTATAATTATTAAGATTAATGCTTTCGAAGGTAATTTTGTAACATTGACCTTAATAACATGTATAAATGTATATATATAATCTAACCTCTAAAGAAAGACAAATATCATGCTTGAATAATGAAGGGTTAATTGTAAAAAATATTTAAAATTTACTCAATTTTGTAAATAACGTTAAAATATTAACTATTTTTATAATAAATTAAAAACTAGAATATTTTAATATTATTTTTTAAATTTAAACTAAAATTACAAAATTTTTTGCAATTTTTTTAGAATCATGCTTGAATAATAAACTGTTACTCAATTTTACAATACCAATTCAAACTTTAAATATGATGTTAAAATATTTTAGTTTTTAATTTATTGTAAAAATAGTTTAATTTTAAGTTTTTTTGTTAATAAAATTAATTTTATAATAAACTAAAAACTAGAATATTTTAATATTATTTTTTAAATTTGAACGAAAATTACAAATTTTATTGTAAATGTAGATTTTATTACAACTAAGTCTAACTCGATAATAAGTCAGCCGAAAAAACAGGTCGCTGCTTACTCTTGGACCGTTTCCTTATCGGTTACAACTTACAACAACCATTTATCCTATTCCCAAGCAATTAAAGAGCAGGTGTCATGGAGTTAAGTATTGGCAGTTGACTCTAATGCTCTTCGTCTTTAAACAATTCATCAGACATACAGGTATAACCCCTTCACACGAAAAAAGAAAAAAAAAAGAATAAGTTGGCCAATTCCATTTCCAGGAGTGATTAGGTGGAAGACCCAGACCCAGTGATGGAACGCGACAACGACGTTGGACGGACCAAACATGCAGCCAACGCTCTCTCTAAACTATTTACAACCTCCGTCATCGACGGCCTCTCACTGCCTTCAAACGTCACACAATCTGCCGCTAGGTACCCCATATACCCCACAGCTTCTATCTCCAAAGGCGTTGGCGGCGGTGCTCTCGGGTCTAAAACTCTGTCTATTTCGTCTTTCACAATGTACGGGACCGCAAAGTCCACCACGTTTCTAGGAACTTTATTATCGTTTCGGTGAATGGCCTTGTACCCAGATATCAACTCCAACAGTACCACCCCAAAACTGTACACATCGCTCTTTGTGGTCAACTGTTGGAGTCTGTAATACTCCGGGTCCATGTATCCTAAGGTGCCTGCCGGCATGAGCGAGAGTTGGGACTCGTCGTTGGGCGGACTCATCAGAGAGAGGCCGAAGTCGGATACTTTGGCTGTCCATTTTGAGTCTATCAAGATGTTTGAAGACTTTATGTCGCGGTGGATGATGGGTGGCACTGCATATTCATGAAGGTACTCAACGCCTCTTGCCGCATCTAGAGCTAGCTTGATTCGTGCAGGCCATGACATTAAGGGTGGGTTCTGGAGGTCGTGGAGAAGGTCGTGGAGGGTGCCATTGTGCATGTACTCGTAGACTAAGACACGCTCGTTGCTATCTTCATAGAACCCTAGTAGACGTATGAGGTTTTTGTGGTTTAGGCGAGATAAGGATTGGAGCTCGTGGACAAATGCGCTGTCTTTATCTTCTTGTCGCTTGTTTCCTATTGCGCACGAATATGTTTTTGATACTTCAGCTCGTTTGATTGCAACTTGGCGACCGTCTCCTAATAGGCCTAGATAGACTGATCCGAAGCTTCCTATTCCAATTCTGCGATCTTCAGAGAAATTGTTAGTAGCTTTTAGGAGTAATTGTAAAGAGAACTCCGTCAATTGACCTGCATTTCCAATACTAGCTAACCGGCTCAGTCGCTTCTCAAGCACCAGCCGTTGCGGCTTCTGTGGTCGATTTAGGCCTTGATCGACTGGAAGTCCAGTTTCATTGAGGCGACCTGAATCGTGGACTCTGCAGCCTCTACACTTGTAGTATTTGTAAACAAAGAATGTGGTGACTAGCGACAAAGTCAATGTTCCCACGCACCCTACCACTAGGAGAGCTATCATCTCTCGGTTCCAATGACTTTGAGGCTGGGACAATGGCGGCAATAATGGCGATTGTGTTGATGTTTCGTTAACAGGCTTAACACTCATGTCGTGCCAACAAAGCTCGCATATGCTATATCCCTCGGGGCAAAATGTGCCACTTTGTGCTAAGGGTCCACAAGGACAAGAACTGCTGCACGAGCCTGGCATTACTGAATCAAACACCTTTAATCTCGACTCCAAATTTTCATTGCCCCAACAATACAACGAAAAATTACGTTTCACCACTCCGCAGAAAATGTCTCTCTTTGCTTCAATACTTACAAAATAAGTCTCTTCCAGACTTTGCGGCAAACTGAAATCATTTTCTCCCCAACAGACTACTGTTTCATTCACTCGCAAGGCGCAGCTACGATTCTCTCCCAGCGCCATGGACGTGAATTTGCCTACCGGTTTTTCGCCAACCATCTCTCCCCAGCATTCCATTTCGTTATCAAAAGTCAGAGCACAAGCATGTCTAGACCCAGCCGCAATCGAGGCGTAGTTACCACTCGGAGATTGAGCATCGATCTTAGTAGCATTCCCCAAGCACTTGACAACCCCACGCCCTACCAACCCGCAAACGAATTCGTCACCAACTGCGATGCTTGAGTAGGCTGGAGCTGTGCTGGTTTCGAGACCATTCCATTGCCAGCACCGAAGACGATTATTTTCATTGACAAGTCCACAGATATGACGATTACCGGCCTTGAGTTCCCTTATCTCAGGGCCCTCATAAATTCGTTTGTGGTACATACCAGTACCGTTGGTATCGAATCTCCAGCAAACCATAGATGAAATGGAGTAGGAATGGAAAGAAGTCAAAGCGCACACGAATCCATCTCCGGATACTGTCCCAGAAAACGAAATATTAGGATTGACAGGCACTTGAATTCCGACAGGAAAGCTGGAACAAGTTAGAGATGATTGTTGGCTATTCCCATCTTGTACTAGAGCACATACCAGAGTCTGACTAGGAGTCTTGGAAATGGAGACTGTTGAGAGCGAGTAAGTGACTGGAACCCAGAAAATGAAAATAAACGAGAGAAGAGGAGGGGCTCTATAGAACAGAAAATCCATAGAAGAAGATGATGAGATATGGAAATTTCATGGTGGTTTTGAGAGCAAAGCATAAAGGTAATGATTGAACTAGTTGGTAGGTAATTAATGTTGAGGCTGTGAAGAGGAGACCAAAGACCAAGTCATTTGAAAAGTCCCATGCAAATAGTGAAAATTTGACACAGAATGTGTCTTACTCCTTACTCTTTAACGTTTATTTGAACAACTCAAGAGTGACCCTTTCATGACTCAGTATGTTGATCTCAAGTTTATTATCTTATACATACAATAATTGAGTGTGTATATGCTTGCCAATAATGTTTTTTTTTTCACTCAAATACATAATTGAAGGAATTGAGACAACTCTTAGAGGGTAAGTTTTGGAGAGACAAGATTAGGAATTATTTTATAATAATTTAATTAAAAAAGCAAATCACCGTCTCCAAGCCAAAATTAGTACTTATGTTTTCAATCTGCTTAAGATTACTGACGGTAAGAGTTGATCTCATCATTCAACTCCCAACGTAAGTATACCTGATACAGTGCATTTGAAAATTTCTAACTTCTATTTATTAATATAAGATTAGGTTAATTATAAAAAAATCTCATACCTTACTCAATTTTATAATTATAGTTTAAATTTAAAAAGTGATAATTAAATATTTAATTTTTTTAATGCTAACTCGATATTAATATTTTCGTTAATGTTACTGACGTGACTTGCCACATATAACAGGAATCTTAATCACTTATATGTATCAAATTTAATCAAACTTAACAAAATGACGTTATCAAACCTTTTTAAGTTCAAGTTATACTAATAAAGTTTGAGATTGTTTTTTAATTAACTTATATTAATTTTATATTTTCATTTTAAAAATAGAGACGTAGAGAAGAAAGCAATAGAGTTCATTACTTTTGTGATTTGGAATGCAAGGCCCAATCAATTTTGACTTCGCAAATTTTGTAAGACTAGTCAAAATTTCACTCTCTTTACTTTATTTATATCCCGTTCTTAGGGTATCAATCAAGATTAACACAGAACCGAATAAATAAATCAATTCTTGTTATATCAATTTGCAAACGCAAGAGTTATTATAAGTTCAAACGGATGGTGGGAGTTGTTACGATCATTACCTCAGGATCATGTAAAGTAACTTGATGAACGCATTTACTTGGTCACTTCTGCAAAATTTTGACTTTTTCTCTAGCGTTTCTGAACTTTTCAAGAAAAGATTAATTATTTTCTGGTGGTATTCACTATTCATAAAGACGATCCTTACAAGATGGATAATGTAATTACTGCTAATGTGGATATTGCAATAGATCTTCCCGAGAAATACAAAGTCTCTCTCTGAATATATATATACATATATATATATAATTTACGAGCACAAATCAAAATTGACAGAAAATTATGCAACCCATATCATCTCATAATATGAAATCATTATATGTAATGGCAAAAACTAAAACCTCTGCTTCTCAAGTATAATCATATCCATCCAAGACCAACAGTGAAGTTCTTGAATCATGAAACATTGGCTTGGTTTGTTACTATTTACCAAAGCCACTAGATGAAAGGCTTCTGATCTTTATCAGAGCTCATGTCTTGGTTCTTTATGGGGCAAGGATCAGCATCAACAAGCATCTTCACCACCTCTCTCATGCTAGGACGCAAATTCGGAAGTTTTGTAGTGCAAAGTATTGCAATCTTTAATACTTTGATCATACCATCCTGTACATGTTCAGAAACAATCTCCTTGTCCAGCAGCTTGGTCACGTTTTCGCGATCGGTGAGATGAACTGAAGCCCAGTAGACAATATCTTTGCCTTCTCCATATTCCTCTTCGACTGGTCGTTTCCCTGTGATCAACTCTAGTAGCACAACTCCGAAGCTAAAAACGTCGTTCTTTTCAGTGACCTTCAGAGAGTATGCTATCTCTGCGAATGCGAGTTAGCAAGGAATGATTACAATTTGAGAAAAACTTTTCAAGTGTCAAGAAATGGCTAAGAAGATATAACTGATTACAATGTATTAGAGAACTCACCAGGAGCAATATATCCATGAGTCCCAGCAAGATGGCTGTTATCACACCCATCATAACTTATTTCTGCAAGCTTTGCAATCCCAAAATCAGCGATTTTTGGCTCATAATCTTCATCAAGTAAAATGTTACTGGACTTTATATCTCTATGAATAATTGGTGGCGAGCAGTCGTGGTGCAGATATGCAATTCCTTTTGCAGCTCCCAAAGCAATTTTATACCTCTGATACCAATCCAATTCAGGCTCCCCAGTTTTGATTTCTCTGTGAAGTGCTTGAAATAGATTACCATTTTGCATGTACTCAAAGACCAAAAGGCTAGATCCTCCTCTAAGTAAACAAGCATAAAGCTTCAATATATTTCTATGCCTAATCTTCCCAAGAATTTCCATTTCTGCTGTCAAAACCTTTAGAACATCTCCTTTCCATAATTGTTTTACAGCCACTGTACAGCCATTTTTCTTTAGCTCCATCCTGTACACCTTTCCTGTACCACCGCTTCCAATTAAATTTTCCTCTTCCAACTTGCATATGTCATCGGCTTCGATATCTAGTTGGTGGAAAAGTGCAAGTTTCCACTTTCCATCTCCTTCCTTCTTCTCTTCTAAAATGCTTTCCATGTCTTCATGATGCTTCAAGTTTCTGTAACTCATAAGCAGAAAACCAGCTAAAAGAAAGACCAAGGTGGATGTTATGACAGAAAACAAGACCAACCTCTCTTTATATTTCCTTTCCCGACTTTGTTTTCTCACGCAAACTTTCATACCTGAGTACAGGACGGTTTGGGTATTGTTTTCAGTGCAGAGATCCTTGTTCTCAAGAAAAGCTCCAACTCCACCAATGGTCAAAAGAACAGTTGGAATTTTTCCTGACAGCTCATTTTCGGACAAATCAATGGAACTTAGCTTCAACTCCTCCAAATCTTCGGGAATAAAACCAGTCAGTTTATTATGTGATAGGTTAAGAGAGTTCAAAGAGCTAATGTTTGAAAAGGTATGCGGTATATAACCAGTTAAAGAATTCAAAGCAAGATTCAAGTCCACCAAACTGGAACATTCACCCAGGTCTAATGGTATGGATCCTGTCAACAAATTTCTTTCCAGAAGCAAGGACCCTAACTGCTTTAAATCACCGATTTCAGAAGGTAGGAAGCCAGAGAACCTATTGTTATACAAGTGAAGCTTCTGTAAATTCGTCAGTTTACCCAGTTCTGATGGGAGGGGACCTGAAAACTTGTTGTTCTGCAGAAATAACTCGGTCAAGCTGGTAGACATACCAATTTCAGGTGATATCCCTCCAGTGAAGTCATTATCGCTAACATCGATAATGTTGGCAAGTGGGAGTGCCCAAACCTCATCAGGAATCATCCCAGACATGAGGTTTCTGCTGATCCTGAACCGCTTTAAAGTTTTGCACTGAGCATAAGTATCTGGGAAATTCCCAGAAAATTTATTTTGCAGAGCAAGCAAGTTATCTAAATTCCCATTTTTGCACAAGAATTTCGGGAAATCACCCGAAAATTGGTTCTCAGATATGTCAAAACTGTTCAGTGGAGAGAATCTACCAAAATTTGCTGGGAACTCCCCTGAAAAGCTGTTTCTGTAGATTGAGAACCCATCAAGATGGCGCATCTCTCCAAAACCAGCAGGGAGCCGTCCTGAGAAGTTGTTGTCATACAATTGAAAAACCTTTAAGTACTTCAAATTGCCAATGACCTCGGGCAGTTCCCCATGAAGTTGATTCGAAGATATATCAATTTCGCGCAACAGGGTCAGTTCTCCAAGCTCTGATGGGATCTTGCCAGTCAAATTGTTGGCGAATAGCTCAATCTTGGTAAGCTTACGCATTTTGGAAATTGAATTTGGAAAATTCCCAGATATCTTGTTCCTCGAAATATCAAGTGTCTGCAATTCCCTCAGCTCAAAGATGGATTCAGGAATCTCTCCTCTTAAATTGCAACTTGACAGAAAGAGCCAAGTCAAGTTCCTCAAATTTCCAATGTTATCAGGGATCTCTCCCTGATCAAATTGATTTTTTGCCAGACCAAGTCTAACCAGTGCGCTTAAATTTCCCAACCAGTTGGGAAACCCACCAGTGAAGAAGTTAAATGACAGGTCAAGATGCTCCAAGGGTTTCAACATAGAAAGGTTGGGTATGACACCAACCAATCCGTTTCTGGTGAGATTCAAAACTCTCAGATTTCTACAGTCAGTAAGTTGGTAAGGCAGCTTCCCAGAAATGTGATTACAAGGCAACGAAAGGGTAGTAAGGCTTTCAAGTGCAGCAATGGATGGAGAAATCTCACCGGCAAGAGACATGTTTCCAAGTGAGATTGCAATTACTCTGTTTGTATTGGGATCACAAGTGATCCCAGAAAACATGCACGGAGACTCTGTATCTTTCCAGGAATCCAACGCATTGAGAGGGTCTTTAAGCTGGTTTTTGAACCGAAGCAAGGCTTGAGTTTCAACAGTCAAAGAGAAAGAAGGCGGGAAACTTGACAAGAATAGGAAGGAAACGCTTGAAAGCACATGGAAGAAAAGGAATGTGCATTTGGCCATTGGAGGCAAAAAGAATGGGTGGAATAATCAATCAGGGGATGTTTATAATCAAAGCAAAGCCTTCAATTATTGCAACCATCCTGGGGATCACATCCCACGTCAGAGTACTGATGTTTAAATCATGCCCTTCATATAACACTGGTATAAGCACGCCAAAGCATATTTGTTAGTACAGAATTAGCAACAATTATAATGCAACCAATTGTTATGACGCATGAAACAAATAAGATACAGACAGAGAGCGAGAGTATGGAGTGCAAAGGTAACGTTAGAACGTCAATTTTGTCTTTACTGTGGATTATTAGTTTATCATTAAAGACAAAGAAAAGATGGGGTAGGTATAGCCTTCGAAGTCACTCATTACTGTCTCTAGTGTTGTGGATTTGATTTGCTTAGCAAGTAAAGTCACAACATCATTAAAAAGGTAACAATTTTTAACAATTAGTTGAAATCAGACTGTAATCATCTTAAATCTCCTAAACCACTTGAACAGAAAGTAGCTTTGCTTTTCGCAAGAAATTCTGTATTTAAGACCGACGAATCCAATTAAAAGAATAAAAAGCAGTAAAATGAACTGAAAGAATATATGCATGAGTTGATTATAGATTTGAAAATAAACGCCAAATCTGGTTGCTTGAATTTTATATACTGTAATGGATCAAAACCAAGAAACATAGATAAAAAGTGAACAGATAAGTACCTGCAACTGGAATTCCTCCTTATAGAAGAATGTTTTGTATCCGAGGACTGAAGTATGATTTTCCATTATTTCCTCTTGCAATCAATGACCGGAAATGAAATTCTTCTCCTTGAGAACAAAGAGAACAAGAGACAGTGAGCTTAGCAGAAAAGCTTGGTTCTTGACATCAAACAGAGTACAGTACAGAACTAAAAAAAGTCAGAATGCAGAGTTTTGGCAATTGGATGTCAGGCAAGTAATAGAAAACAGAAGTGTGTCTACAAGGAAAAACCAGAAATTTGTTTCTTACAGCTAGGAGCTTTGCATGGAATCGAAACAAAGTCCACAGTTGCAGGTTCCGCGAATGGCCTGAAGACAAAAATCTTTGTGGGGTAATGATAAAATTCAGTGAAGAGAAGATAGCAGAGAAGACACGTGAATTCTGAACCACGTTGTACATGTTGGAACTAATCTTTTCAGTGTGGTGTAGATTTAGACCTCAGTCTCTCTCTATTTTGTTTTTTGTTTCGTTTCCTGTTTCTTAAAGTTACAAAGAACAAAAGTGCCTCCATTAAATGTATATGCATCCTAGTTCTTCTTATCAGTTTCGTCTTTTAGTTTGGTATCAAAATGGACAATCGCTTGGTCTTAAACACTAAATTTAAGAATGATGAGATGCTCATAATTCAAAATCATTTGAGTAAATGCAGAGTTGAGGAAGACTCGTAAGATACATGTTAAGTGCAGATACATGGTGGCTAGTAGAAACTAGGAGGCAGTTCAAACTTGATAATGAGATATGTTTAACCAAGAAGATTACTCTTCAATTTGGAAATTGCAAATGGAATATTGAAACTGAGGCTAGAGATAACATTAACATCGATGATAGTATTCCAAGAGTTCTGTGGAATATTTTAAAGCGTAATCCACCAAAGCCATATCACATACGAAGACTTGGATCCTATCCACTCTTGGATAGAGTTTTTGGTTAATCAATAAGTTGGTAATTGAGTAAGCTTGTGTAAATTTTGATTGATTTACCTTTAACAATGCATCCGGAATAACTACATCTTAACGATGGCAGGTTCGGCTCCATGGATTTAGTTTTTTTTTTTTCAGTCAAATCTTTGGTTTATTGTGCAATTATTCGATGCACCCTAACATAAGTTTTAGTATAAAGTTTGGAACTTTTGAATCTATTCCGTCTTTGTTAACCTTCAATTTAGAAAGATTACAGGAGTAGCTAAAGGAAGAGTACTCCGATGAATAAAAACATGTTTTCTTCCATAATGTAAACCCACTATTTGTAATAAGGGTGGACTAGAATCAGCATTGTTATATATTTGAATATATTTCTATTTAAGGGGTGCTTGGTTGATTTGTTTGGGAAAATATCACTGTTTAAGGAATGAAAAACACTTAGTTAATTATATATTATCATTACATGAATAATATTTTTATATTCGAGTTTTAGGGATTATTCCATACCTCCCGAGAGGAGTGTCACAGGCGTGACACCTATGATAGAAGTGTCATGGGCCTGATAGAGACACTTTTTTTCTTTTTTAACAAAACAATATAATTAATTAGAATATATTAAAATTAAATATAATTAATTAAAATATATTAAAATTTGATGTAGAACAAAAATTTAACAAATTTTTATTTTTCCTTTTTTACAAAACAACATAATTAATTAGAATATATTAAAATTTGATGCAAAACAAAAATTTAACAAATTTTTTGTTTCCTTTTTTAGCAAAAAATATAATTAATTAGAATATATCAAAATTAAATATAATTAATTAGAATATATTAAAATTTGATGCAAACCAAAAATTTAACAATTTTTAATTTCATTTTTTAGCAAAACAATATAATTAATTAGAATATGTTAAAATATAATATATTATAATATATTAAAATTTGATGTAAAACAAAAATTTAACCAAGTTTTATTTCTCAAGATTTTTAACAAACCAACTACTATTAATGATAATGGTAATCATTTCTAGCCAATTATTATAATTATAATAATTATATTAATTTTTTTTCTTTACTATATTCATTCTCATTTTTATTATCATATTTCTATTGAACCAAGTGTTCTCTTATTTTTGTTTCTAATTGGTCTGAGACGCTTTTACCTTAGAAAATCATGCAGTTATCTTAGGAGGAGTTATCTCATCTACAAATGATATTACACCAACTGGAAAGAAATTGAGATAAATTTCGCTCATATGTCATTATTTTTTTTTCGAAGTTGCATTATTGAAAGAACTCATAATTGTTTTTGAGTATATAGTAAATTTTTTTAATGTAAATTATGTACTTTGAATAGATTACAAGATAAGTTAAACGATGTGTTGAAATTCACCTAGCATCCCTCAGTCAATCTTTTAAACCTGTAACACTAAATTTTATAATAAACAAGATAAAGATTGAAATGTAAAGTATTATTCTTAAAAATAAAACTAGTCTTTGATGGAATATTTTGATAATACAAATGTAAAACTTGGTTTAGCACTGTTAGTTTCCTAGCTTATACAGGCCTGGCCCTGGGCAGGGGCGAGTTGGGCCTGTGCCCAAAGTCCCCTGATTTGCTCTGTTCTAACTTCATATAAGAACTAGCTGTTTTTCTGCACATAGAAGTAAAGTCAGGGGGCTCACATCTTCTGTTTTATCCCGAGCCTACAAAACCTCAGCACCGACCCTGAGCTTATAAGAGGGTTAATAATTAGAAATCGTAACTTGAATATACATGCCAAATGCACAACAAAATATTAGTACAAAGAATATTAAGGAGGGTTGTCCTCAAACTTCTTAAATTTTGAAGAACGATTTGACATCATTCAATAGGCTCCAAATAATAACAGTAAGAATAGGAACTTTCTGAAGCTAAACAGACATATATATAGCACCGAAACAGTCATTTTCTTAAGACGGTGAAATGAAAGAGAGTTGAACACAATTATTCATTTTGTTGGTCTTTTGTTTTATCAACTCCTTGACAAAAGAGACGTGCGTACCTTTATTCCCTTTCTGCACTACTAATTTATTCACCTATCAGAACCACACAAATCTCTACTAATATGATCTCTTCATCAAGGTCGGTCATATTAATACCCTTTCCCTTTGTTGAAGTATCTAATCTGTTCAATGCTGATTCCTTGGTTTATATAATCTTTTTATGTAAGATTTAGAGGCTTATGAATACATTAGTTTCTTTCCTAATTGATTATTCATGATTTACTAATAACTAATTCCAAGTTAAGATATCATACCAAAAATATCCGATAACTGAATTCATCGAGTATAAGATTGCCAACACCTTTGTTACTTAATAATGAACGTCTTTTCTGTCACACGCAATTTGCTTGTCAACAATTTCAATAGTTTGTCAAGAGCTTAGATAGTGTCGGTGGAATTAATGCAAATTGCAATTCATCCACACTAATGACCGATGTACATAGCTAACACATTTAAGAAGGTCGGTGTGAAATGATAGGGTGTGTGTCACGTACAAACGTTCTTGGCATCTTTGAAGATGATAATCGACTGATTGTACAAAGATTGAGCCGAAAAGAAAAAGTTGTTGGCAATTCTTTGCATCTGCTGGATCTCACAGCTGTTTTGATTGATCATCCACAATCCCCTTAAAGACATAAAGATAGGGCTTGCATGGCTGAGACATGTCCTTGTCCTTCATTAAAGATTTCCGATATAATGGGATTACATAACGTTTGTGGATAAAAAAGAGAAGAAAGACATTCAGATTCTCATTGAGAAGTTAGCAGCATACTCACTACAGGGGGTAATACTTTCATTGCTTCCAACGAAACCTTACAAAAAGTTTTTAGGATAGGCATGACCTTATTAGTCGTACGGGTGAGCGAGGACAAGAGAGTGTGGAAGTGATAAGGCCA
>JAOTAY010000189.1:5832925-5843773 GCA_025629805.1 Erythroxylum baracoense | reverse complement strand
TTTAAGCTTAGAAATTTGTAATCTACACGTAGAGACTGGCTCTGTGATTTCTGTATCTAAATGAGCCATATATGGGACAATATCTATATCTGTATCTAAAAGGCACTCGGTCACAACAAAATAATAACGAAATTGGAGTCTCATATGCATCTACATTTGCTCATATATGACTGTGAAAATATTTCTAAATTAAGATGATATTGTGATATGCCTCACTTGTGAACTTTTGATAAAATGATTAACTGAGATAGATGATGATGTTATTCTGAAAAGATTATATGATTTGTTGAAATGAAGACTATTGTGTATTTGATTTATATCTGATTTGTTTGATGTGTTTAATGAGTGAGCACATTGAGGATAGTTTGCTCACTGAGTTCGCAAAACTTATCAAAATTATAACGTGGCTTTTTAGGATAAGAGAAGTTATCCAGTTAGACCAATTGGAGTATAGTCAGTGCATTGAACATGAGCTAATGATCGGGATCAGTTTACACCTGCATATGTCTTTAATCAATTTGTATTAAGCATTGTATTCCACAACTGTTGTAGTTCTGAAATATAATGACATTTATGACTGGACATGTTTGTAATGAAATGGGCCAAAATGAAATATGAGTTGCTTAAGATGTGTTTGATGTCTGAAAATTTTATAATGTGTTATAATGTGCCATCCTCATGGAGTATATTCTCGAAGATTGTCAATGTGTTCGAGACTATGCCCCAAGAGAGTGGTGTGTTATAAAAGAGCACACATTAGTGGTGATCAGATACAATCTGATATTGATGGGTTACAAGAACTACATCCAGATAATACTGAAGATGGCTCTATGAAGTATAATTAGTAGGGTAATTGGATACAACAGCTGATGAGACACAACTTCGAAGTTCGATAAGGGAGAAAAGACCTTATAAAAGGTATCCAAGATCTCAGTACATGTTACTTATTGCTGAGGGGGAGACTGAGGATGTACAAGAGGTTGCATTTTATGAAGACGTCAAATATCAATGGTGGAGGTCTATGATAGAGGAATAACAATTAATATTGAAGAAGGTTCATAAGGATTTAAATGGTGTTGATATGCTGACTAAAGAGGTTCCCAGAAACAAGCATAAACTTTGCAGTAAGCATGTCGAGATGCATCTCAAGAGATAATGGAGAATAACATGTCTTCCCCATGTTTGGGCTGGAGTGGGAGATTATTGATTGTCCAGCCCTATTTTGAGATTTTGGATGATGTAACGGATAAGATCACAGTACATAGACATCAACTCTAAAAGATAAAGACCATATGAGATGATCATCTGAAGATAGTGTAGATCTTCATGGATATAGATGTATCATTCCTAGATAGATGTAATCTCTTATCTTGTTAGTTGAGATGTAGATAAATCCTATTAGATAGAGTAATCTCTTATCTTGTTAGTTGAGATATAGATAAATCCTATTAGATAGAGTCCTATTTGGATGAGGATGTTATCTTATTGGATAATGTGGTATAATTTGATTAGGATAAGATGTGATCTAACTAGTTGTGTTCAATTAAGATTATGAAGCTATCAAGTTAGAGGTGCCTATAAATAGCTGTGCCTTGCTCCAAGTGAACAAGAGATAGAGAGTACAATCACAACGTCCAAAAGTGAGGAAAATTTGAGATAGGAAAAGAGGATTAGATTCTCATCCTTGTTTGATTGTTTTTGGTATTGCTTTGAGGATTTGTTGATTATGTTATCAACTTTGGTTTCAATTCTGAAACTTTGCAAGACAACTTGTTGTTGTTAGGGGTGAGAGATCAACTTTTTTTTCTATAAATCCTTATTGAGTTTAGTGGATTTATTTGATGGTTCATCCCATGATTTTTTTCCTCTACACTGGATGGTTTTTCACGTTAAATCTTGGTGCTTGTTTCATGTTTAGTTTCTCATTCTCATATTTTTCTACTGTTACAAGTTGAAGAGTTATTTCTTATCGTTAATATTTTGATGATCTTTTAGAGAATTATGTATTTGTCTCCCAACAAAAATAACAACAAAATTTATATAATATGAACATTAGACGCAAACTAATTAAATTTTATTTATATGATGGTTAACCTTGTCCTTAAATTCAAATTGAAATAGTTATATCTGACATTAATAAATAATTTATTATAATTTTATTTAATTATTAATTTAAGTTGAATTTAATTTGTCCAAAAAAGTTGAGTTGAATTATCATATCAGTAACATTTAATTAGTCCATACTTGATGTTTAAATTATGTGTGTTTCATCGTTATTTTTTAATCAAAGTCTACAAGAAAGCGTTTCTCTTGAAAACTAAAAATTAAAAGAAGTTTTTTTTCAAAACATTTAGAGATTTGGAGATTTTTTCAAAGTTTCTTAAACTACATGAGAAGTCTACGTCTTTTACTTTTTAAGCTAATTGAATAAAAAACACAAATTATTTTAATGTATAACAAATCATTAGTCTTTTTTATACCTTTATCATATTTTTGATGATAATAAAATATATTGATATTAATAAATTTATTTTTAGGAATTTAATAGTTCTATTATAATAGCATCAAGTAATATGCGAAATATCAAATTCAATAAAATGATATAGCGAAAAATGAGATAATTAAATCAATTTAGTAATTATATTTTGAGAAAATGAGCTAAGTATGGTGTATATGTAATTAAAGAGAGTTTTAAAGTAATTCAAGTTAAATGGACCATTAAAAAAAACAATGAAGTCATTTTGTAATTTTCATTAGCTATAGTTGAACTATTTACAACATTAAAATGGGTTCACCTGTAGGGAACAAGACTAAAAAGCATCATTACAAAGGATTAGCTCAAAATATATAATACAAACAAGTCAAACACAGTAGCAAAAAGATACCATCTTATCTTCATTAGGATTCACAAGTCATTAGTTACTTCCTTTGCTATAGGATGAGCTCTAATTTTATTAATGATGTTTCTGCCAGTTGATACTTGCTTATCTCCTCCCAAGAGTAAATCCATTTATTTCGCTCCCTCTAAAGATTGTTTGTTGTAATTATTAAAGCTGCTTTAAACAGTTGCCTATCCTTCTTTTGTTGTTTGGAAATTCGAATGATCCACTCCAGCATTGCATTCCAATCATAAGAAGTACATTAAGCTTCCAACTTATGTAGTTTTTGGCTTCACACAACTTACGAATATGCACAATTGAAAAAAAGATGATTCTTGTCTTCGACAGAAAGCTTGCATAACACACAAGTTGGATCAAAGCAGTCATGCCATCTGTTTTTGGTATTTAGTCAATGTATTGTGACTAACCAGGTGATAAATCACATATTTGTCAAAATGTTATGACCACCTAAATGATTGTGGATTTCAAAAATTATTGAAGGGATATTTTTTTTTCCAGTTAAGAGTAAGAATGAAGAAAAAGTTTAAGCTCGACTTTGTCCAAATTTGACTTAAAATTAACGAAATTGATTTGAGTTAACTAAATTTAGAGTGATTTCGAATTAGAAAAATTTTAAGTCAATCTTTACGAGCCCAGGTTGAAGCCTAAACTTCTCAAATTATACTAAGCAAGAGAGTTTTATGTAAGTAAACAAAATGATATAGTTTTGTGTACTAACGACTCAAAAACTAAACAAGGAAAAACTTAAGACTACTCCTGTATCTAGTGATAAAGAATGCGTTGACGGACTACCACATAACAGTGTACTCAAATGACCACAAACCGTGAGCCTAATAATTGATGAATGGATACATAACACCAAATTTCTAAAAACTAAATTAAAACGTATATTAGGCAACCCCCTTCCAAAATTGATGCCTATGGTCATTTGCACTCTGCTACAGCTAATAAGGATTTGGGGTTGGCTGGACATGGATCACCACCAAATTGTCTACTGTCTACAGCAATAGAACAATCCGTCTTCCCTAAGCATTCCTGAAAATAATATTAATAGCAGACAACTTAGAAAGAATCCACTTACGCATCCATATACTAGAAACGGATGTATATGAGTCAAAGAACTCACCTTTTCTACCACGGATTTTGAATTATTTGAGTGGCACGTTCCAAGATTGTAGGAAATGCCACAACCGCCAAGTGGGGTTCCATAGCTTGCAAACTCAATCTGGGAAATCGTACTGTTTGAAGGACAACTTAACTGAACTTGAGGCCTTGTCCTACCATTGTTGTTCAAGTAGCGGCTCATTGTACTTAGCTTGTGATATGTCCATGAAGAAACTGGGGGCGGATGAGAAGTACCCACATGACCACACACTTGTGAAATTGAGGCAGTGTCTACTGAAACTTGAAGAGGATTTCCACCTTCTTCCTCTAGCAGAACTAATAGGTTACCTCTAGGTTTAAGGAATGATTTAGGTACATGGTACCTGATGATAATACATGGAGGCAATTTCAGAACTCTTTACCATCTGGCCAAATCCTAGTATTAGCATCAAATGCATTGAAAGTATATAAAACTCAAACTCATTGATAAAAATACTATTGATTTCATTCACCATGTTTGGGGGGAAGATCCACTAGGTGTGCGAAAAGAAGGCCAATACCGACCAATGCTCTGGCCATTAACCCAAGCTTCACCTTTCCCCATGGAACCAAGGTTTAAAGCAATTGGTGCATCTGTTACAGGTGCATCAAACACTGTCTGCCAACAACCAAGCAGATGATGTGAATTTGAGAAGACAAGATCAACTAAACTAAAAATTGGCCTTGATTTGATGGCAATTTTGGTTAACATCTCATCTGTATGTGCTAAGCTTATAGTGACATTGAAAGTAACCTACGAATGGTTGAAACTTTACCTTGTACCATGTGAGTGGCGTGCGAGTGTAGGAAAATTTACGCCAATGAACTTGGTCAGATCTTCCTTCTCTGTAAATCTGCAGCCTCTCCCCCGCCAATCCTACCTATATCAGATGGTAAGTAACATGATTGTTAAGTATTCGTCAATAGGAAGTCATTGTTAAGCTGAATGACCTGAGAAAACGTTTGAGAATCTATTCAAACGGAAATAGAACTATCACAGTTCAGATCCTGATAGATAAGCCTACTAAGAAACGCACAGAAGAATTGGATAAAAAACAAATATAGCACCTGATATCCCCACGAATATTTCCTGAATACCTCTGTATGCTGTATACCTTGAATCTTCACGTCCCTTATTCCAACTAATCGGCGCTCCAGAAATGCTCCTGAAGCCTTCAATAAACCAGTGAGAAAATTCATACAACTGTGTAAAGATTAAGGTACATAAGCTCTAAACTGGGCCTTTCATGTATGTATTTAAGGTTTTAAATAATGTGTCACAATCAAGTAGCTAAAAATGCAGCTCAAGTTATAACAACTAATGCAAGCAAGATTATTGCCACTGCAGACAACATTAATTAGTTTTAGTCACCTGACATGCAAATCAGAGCATCAGATTATCTGCAAATCATATAGATAACTTGAAAATAACCAGAGAGTCAGCACATAATAAAACTAATTGTATGGACTGGAGGACATGGGATTGCAGTAGCAGTACCGGCAATCCAACCATAGCGCTGAGTAAGGAGACATTGTTATTTCCTTTTCTCAAAGAAATGCTACTTCCAAGATCTAATACTCTGCTCCCAAAGCTTCTACGGGCAGACCCTGTAGTAGTAGTACACGGTTTTTTAGTCATTGGAAGATGTTCAAATCCCAAATATTAATTTCTGTTTCCAGGAAAATGTTTGATGTAAATGAACCATATAATTCAACCGTACCTACTAATTTCCCATTAACAAATGCAAGCAAGACATGCCCCAAAGATCTGATTCTTAGCATGGCTTGCTTGTCAGCTGATTCATGCCTAAACCTGCCGATATAAACGAGTAATTACGACAACAGTCGGACAAAATCAACTGAATTTGATATGTGTTTGGTGTTATACCTAAACGTGTACCAAAGATAATCAGACGCATCTTTTGTTGTTCCCATTTGCTCCAATAACGTATGTGATTTTATGGAAGTGCCATCAAAGTTTGGAATCGCTTCTTGAAACTCAATCCACATATTTGCTGCATCAAAAACTTTTCCCCTAATCATCTTTCTTTTGTTGGATTGTGTGCTAACCTGTTGAAGACAGGAAATATCAGCAGCAGCAAGTGATTGATATATGTATAAAAACCATTCAGAAGTTTTACACTTGGAAGTATTTCCAAGACGAGAATTCATGTTAAACCTTGCCTTGGCTGTGTTAAAGATGACGTTCTTGCAATCGGGTAGAATGCTGATCGACTTGGGAGGCAAAACATAGGAAGCATTTCGAAAGAACACAGTGGCAGCATTTCGTTCCAGGTTGTTGACAAGAAAGGCCGCACATCTGTTTGATCTTTTATTAAACACGTAGGCCTACAAAACCAAGACATTTACGTTATATTATTCCTGAATCATTGGAACAACATTAGCGTACTTCACTGATTGACATGTTCAGTGAATTACTTCTTACTTGTTGCTCACGGCCTAACCAGATAACACCTTGAGCTCCGGAAAGTAAAGACACTTGACATTTCTTTATTGCAGTATGCAACTCCTTAAGATGTCCCCATTTAGGTTGTCTGATCAGTCCTGGAGAATACATGAACTGATAAGAATTACGAAAAACATGTGTAAAAAAGGCAAATGACATACCATATTCATCAATAGGTGCCTGATCATAGTAACTTGTCGTCACAAATGCAGAAGCTGTCCTTCCAAAATTGGTTCCTCCGTGATACTAATCAACAAAACTAATTCGTGGGTGAATGGAAATGGAAGACATATTAAATATAAGCACACATGTCGAACAGGTGATAATGAATACCATGTAGTAGTTGACAAAGCTTCCCCTTTTGGCTGCAATAAATAAAGCAACATGAAATGCAATGTCCTCTGCAGATCTCTCAGGTTGGTCCTCACCAAATACTTGATAGCTAGAAGAAATGTTAGATGCATCAGTTAATTAAGACGAAATGACTATGATTATGTTATACCCATATGTCTCACTGAACATGAATGGCAGAAACTCAACGATGCCAATAACAACGTATACCGAGTGGTCCAGTTCTCTGTCCAGATTGCTGGCTTATTTGGTGAGTTGGGTCCAACAAAAGTTACTCCACATCTCCTTCCATTGCACGAGTTTATCTGCAAGAAGAAACTGAGATAATTAATAGTGGAAAGAAGAAAAACTGAAAAGCAAGAAGTGAGAGAGAGACGGACCACTGGATCAGGAGCGTCATTTTGTTTGCACATAGTCCATGGCACCCCAGTCTTGAAACCAACAGCCAATCTTGCAGCCCATTTGACATATGCTGGCCCTTGCTCACCGAAATGTTTTTCTATCGTCCCATACTCATTCTCTATCTATAAATTCCACAATCTCAGTTTATCTACTAATTAGCTATTCTTGTTTCGATTGTTTCGTTAGTACACTAACCTGCGATAGTATTATTGGTCCTCCTTGTGAAGCAAATAAGTTGTGAGATTGCATCATCTTCACCATCTTTGTGACAAACCTTCTCATGCGAACCTGTCAATCCATGAGCAGGAGCATCATATATATACTTGCATGAGCTTTGTAGTTAAATTCTTTGAAGTCAATAGTGTGATGTACACTGAATTACCTTGAAACGTTTGTTATTAGAACGATAAACAATCCCAGGAACGTCATGGAGCCAAGCGGGCAATCCCCTGCAAAAGAATGAACTCTTATTGATCTTGTATCAACTTCTTTCACAGGTGCACTATTGTGGTCTACGTATGTGCGGTATGTACCCATAAGACCATTCTGCTTCAATAAAGGGTCCAATCCTAAGACATACGTAGAGTCCCTGAGCTTGAACTTGCTTGATGAATCTTATTATGTCACGTCTTCCTCTGAAATCATACTGCAATTTGATTCGTGTACAATTGAAGCAAAGACAAGTCAAGATCATCAGAGATGGAGACAGACATATGTACTAAGAGAGTCGACTAGAGGTAATTAAAGTAAGTGACCTTTCTAGGCCGGGGCTCATGGAGGTTCCAAAATACGTAAGTATCTATCACATCAAGTCCTCCCTCCTTGGCTTTTGCAATCAAAGATGGCCACATCTGCATGTCCTTGTTGTTAGAAACAAGATTATATATAAAATAAATAAGTACTCGTATATAAAATTGCAGATTAAAATTAAAAGATTTGATTGTGCATTAAGAAATTAAAATTGTAAGTATCTTTAGTCTTTATTAGATATATATGCAAATTTAACAATTGTTGCAGTAGGAACTAGGAATTAGACAAATGTGGACATTAATTTAATGGCATAAATTTTGGGTTTATTGACATGATTAGAAGCTCGTCCTGAGCTGAACTCAATTGGGCCGGAGACAACTCCAATATGAGCCCTACCCGATTTAGTCCAACTAACTTTCTTCTTTATAATTAAAAGTGTAAAACAAAATCCTACCACCCCGACAAATATAATTGTATAAGTTCATTAAAGAAAAGGTGATAATACAAGGCAAGGCAAGGTTAATATTTGAGTTCTCACTTCTAGAAAGACTCCAAATTGACCATTCCAATCTTACATTTTGTTAGTTAATAGTGCTTTCATAAACTTTCAGTGATTGGCTTTTGGTTGACTCTCATTCTGAAATCTATCGTTAAAAAGAATAGTTATGTTTTTATTCTTTTATTTTAAAACATTGGTTTAAACTCTACGATAAAAGAATGTGGTTGGGATTCCATTTAGAGACTGCATAATTTAACTAAAGTTTTTATTAGCTGTCCAGTATGCGTTATTTTTTTCTTAAATAATAAGGAAGGAAAGCATCAAAGGTTGTGAATCGTTAAACAGATTTATCGTTAGAACACAAAATAAGGAACTGAAGTGAACAACTAGACTGGACTTCCATATAGAGACAATCTCGAGGAATAATCATTGTTTGTGTTTGAGCATTTATTTACTTTCTTTCCTTGAGATGTATGCCAATTGCATCAATACATTAATCTATTTGTCAAATCTACTAATTTATACCCTTCTACCTTTCGAACTCTTACAGAAAATAAAGTTATTAAAGACACCCTACTTTTGAAAACCCTTCTTTACCCTTCAAAATGCATCACTTGAGTGGCAAACTAACGAGTTTTTTAAGTAATTAACTAACCAAAACTTGTGAAATGCAATATGCATGACTTTACGGATTCCATAATAAGAAAAGAAAGGGAAAAAAGGCATAGAAGGAAAGGAAAAAGACCAAAAGAAATGAAGATTTTGAGCATGTACTGTATACCTTCTATACAGTCTGCGTTTTAATGGTTTATTCATCATATGTTTTAGCAAAAGCTCTATGAAAACGAAGAACCTCATTGGTTTCAATTGTATATGGAAATTATATATGAACACATCCATCGTAAGTGGTCGACATATTGCGTACCTCGGGTGTGCTTCGAGGATAATGAATGGAACCAGAGAAAAGAATCTTCCTTTGGCCATTGATGATCAATGATCTGCCGTCATAAGTTACATTTCCACCGTGAACGCTGCCGCCGAGCACCGCTAGTTGTAACACCAGAAACAACACTCTAATAAACATATCTGATCTCTACTGAGTGCCCCGAACAAAAGAACTCTTGAGGAACAGAAGGGTCTCTTTTCACTATCCTGTTATATATAAATGGACAATACCATGAACTCCTACCAAGAGGCTGATATATCTAGAGCTTTTCCTGTAAATATGGAGTTTGAAGACATTTAAGATTCCTACTTGTTATTGTCAAAAAATAATAAAGAAACAAGGGATTGTTGCTTGTTAGATATATAAGGAGATGCGTCTGACTCCTGGTTTGCTCGGAATATCATTTTGAGAACTTAATGGAGCTTATTTAGCATGTCAAACAAAGACAAGAATAATTAGGTACAAAATCATGGGATTCTGTTTTCCATATTGAGAACGTGCAAGTCCACGATCAAGTATCTCTATTCTTGTTTTTATATTTCTTTGAATCACAAACAACCATTTTGTTGATTACTAAAAAATCAATTTCCAAGTTTCTATAAAATCCGAATTTTATTTTTATTTCAATTGTATTACATTTTTTTTCATGATACTTCGTTTGCGCATATAACTTTAAAGACGGAGGCTACCCATAAATGTTATATATTCATGTATGTTCAAAATGCAAATTATAGTGTTCATTCTTATGAAAGTAGGATTCACAAATCATTCCAACTAACGGGCGTATAAAATAACCAAATAACCACCAAATAAATTTCAAGTCGGACGCTACCTTACTGATGTTAAGATGTATTCACGACTGTTCTTGTTCATTCTTATGAAAATGGGATCCACAAACCATTCCAACTAACAAGCAGAACTTCGGAAAAGAATATGATCGAAGTTTTATTTATTGAAACTATGTTTCTATTTATTTTGGTTCACATATATATATATATGGTTTAACTGAGAGCATGACTGAGGTAATTACAAATTATTTTACATGATAGAACATGGCAAATAAGCTTTTGACCCTTTGTTTTTATATACTATTAAGTATTTGGATAACAACTGCATCGAACATTTAAGTGTATAATTTTAATTAATTTACCATATCCTCATATACAAGTATCAAGAGTACGGCCATGTTACGTCGTCGTCCCTTTGTGTGGTGTTTGACGATTCTTTACGCCATTAACTTTGGGATTGGGACTTAAAACAATTTCAACGACAGTTATTAATTAACAATCATGACGTGTGCAGAGAGGGAGAGGGAGGAAGGAGCATGTAAAAAATGTTTAATTCATGTCAAAATTTTGTTGGCCGATTCCACCAACTTGGCACGTTAACA
>JAOTAY010000189.1:5820363-5832825 GCA_025629805.1 Erythroxylum baracoense | reverse complement strand
GAGGAAGGAGCATGTAAAAAATGTTTAATTCATGTCAAAATTTTGTTGGCCGATTCCACCAACTTGGCACGTTAACACTATGATTTTAAGATAATCCCCTTCAAACCAAGAACACCTCTTAATAGATCTCCATTATGCTAAAATCAGCTTGGCTCATGAGCACTCTAGTCGCCGTCGTTTTGGAGAGTTGTTATCATCTCCTTCGGAAATGCTTAATGTACCATTTTCACTACTTTTTGCCTTGCTTTCTTCTTCTTTGAATGTCCAGCCAACAAAATCTGATTCAGAGAACAGAGATGTGGGAGTTGTCTTGTAAAATGCCAGTGGGACCTGTTTCACCCTTCTTCTTATCTGCGAAATCATCAACCAGAAGACAACTACTGTTCTTTAAAAGTTTATTAGCAAAAACAAACAGCAATTTTAATTGATAAGAGACATCATGACACTCCTCATATCATATTTATAGATTAATCAAGACAGTAAATTTTCAACAAATGCTCAAGAGGTCTCTTCATGTTTACCTCCTCTCCAAAGATTGTTGCATATGAACCACCGCTAAAATCCTTAATAGCAACTTCTGTGGTTTTGGATCTGACTGTTAAGTCATTCTCAAGTGACAGAACAAACCTAGGGGTGCAGGGAATAGAACGTCAAGAGACAATAAAAGAATGGACTTTTGATGATCAATTTTAGGTGATGCAATACACACCTTGAAACAGGTGGACAGTAATGGTGACGAAGAGTATCGATCTCCCAAAGAGAACTTCCTGTTATGTACAAAATATTTTCAACTTCTAGATGCGCATAAGAAAATAGAAATAATTAAACCTCTAGTTATGATGGAAAACTGAACCATGAGAATTAAATGAGATGAAGATTATATGTCAGAAGTCACATATCTCACTGCCTTTTTGATAAATGGGTATTATAAAATCTGATACACCAGTAAGCATATATCGATTCTCAAAAAAGGAAGAAGGGCACACGCTTTCTGAGCAAGCATATATCACATAAAATTGATGATATGGAATCTCAGATTTATAAAGGTAGTTAGGGCAAGTTGTTCAGCTCCCAAATTTGAGGAAAGAATCATATTAGGTACAGGGTTGAGCAACGACATTAGGTTGGCAGTATTAAAACAATGAAAACTGGATAATGCCACAATAATGAAAGCTAGAGAATTCCAAACTCTCATACACAGAGCTGTAGACAGGATTCTCAGATTCAAACTGCAAATCAGGAATTTTAATGACACTACAATCAATGTGAAAAGAGGCTTCAAGCCAATGCGAATGCAATGAAGCAATTAGGCCTTTATTGCATTTGTTCAATTTCATCAAATGCAACATATCCAAGAACTTACTCAAGGCATTAGACCTCATAGGGTTTCTTTCCTCGTTGTCAAAAAGATCAGTTCCAGGTTTTGTTGATGAAGCTTTCCTGCCAGGTCTGAATTCATCTGTGTTGGCATCATCATTCCTTCTCTTTTCCAAATCACCATTTACAATATCATTTTCAGTTTCCTGAAGGAAGAACCAATTTGATTAATGATAAATAGTCTTAAAGGTCCATTTTATAGAGAGGATCAAGGCATGTTAACCAGGAGATCCAAGATAAGCTTGTCACTTCTTAGCTCAAGACAAAGGAAAGAATTGGTATTGTCATCACTCAAGCAAGGAACACAAGCATTCTAAACAACCCAAACAATCAGTCTAACCACAAAGAAAGTAATCAAGATTGATCTAAACCAGACAGATTACACCGATGTAGAGCTTATGAGATGCAAAATTGTGTTAGTAAGAGCAAATTTCTACCCGATGCACCAAACAGTTGATTGAAGGATGTCTTCGCAGGAGGTTATGGATCAATGCAATAATCACCAATGCTCCAGATGGAGGAACCGAAAGTGACAGTCTACTCAATTTCTTAGCAAAAGAAGCAGCCAAATATGCTGGAAGAAGTGGTGACTTCAAGCAAGAATCAAGCAGCTGCAATGAGAAAATTATGTGTTGTCAGAAAAAGGTAAAGTTGCATCACAAGATTCCAACCTCATTTTTGTTTACTCTGGAACTTGTTCTGAGTTCACAAAATTTTTCATAATGGAAGCAAAAAAAACAACCTCAGACAACATATATACAAAGTAAGCATAAGAAAACCAATTCTCTCCACTCCTAAACTATACACAAAGTAAAGCACAAGCAAGCCAATTATCTAAAAGTCTCTCTGAACCCAAAGGCGAGGCAGAAAAAGCAACCGTCTAAGAAAAGGTTTATAGATAAATGATTTTCGTCAACCATGAAAATTGAGAAAACCAAAGCAGATGATAAGCTTTTTAATCACAAGATGCAAAAAGGAAACAACTCCTATCAAGTTCAGTTGGGTTTACAAGCACCTAGACGCCAAAACTGACTAGCAGTTTTGTCTGAACACTGGTTTTCTTCTTGACAATATACATTCATTTGACAAGCTTCATGAAACAAAAACTCGAATAGTAGTAAAGAGACAAGATGTAGAACAGGTTCATAGTTAGCTTTACCTGAAAAAACTTTGCTCTATGTTTTGCCATGAAGATTGATGGTAGCAATAGAGCATACAATTTCTCGTAGAAGTTTGGATACTCCAAGCCATGCTGAGTCATGAGAATGAAGAGACTATTAAGGGCCATGACACTGACAACACCACCAATATCGTATGATCTTGTTAAGAAGTCACTGCAAATTCTCCAAGAACCAGTTGGACTTAGTCCTAAAGTAATAAGGAAATCACATCTATGTAGATGAAGACAACAAAGATAGTTTACCATAACATTATTGGATTTGACAGATGTGGAATCACTGCCTCATGAAGAGTGCTAAGAACCTAAGCATCAAAGGCAAAAAGCTCAACGAATGATAAGCTTAGAAAGAAATAAATCTCACACAAAGCGAGTGAAAGAAAGAAAGATTAAGCAGATAAAAATGCCCAAACAAACTATTGCTGCATGAACATATCCTACAACCCACAGGAGATTAATTTTATCCCTTACCATGTTATCGAAGATCAAAGGAATATAAGCACTCTCATAACTACATGTTCATGAATTTAGAAGCTTACCTCCTTATACACATCAAGGGGAAGTGGCAACCTTAGAAACGTAATCCAAGCTTTTGTAAATTTTAATTTCATCTTTTTAGCAATACTGGAAGCAGATAAGACCTGGATAGGCAGTAGCCACAAAAGTTTATCTCGCAGAATAAATAGTGCATATTCAATGAGTAACATACAAAGCTAAGATTAAATAGATAAAAGGTACTAGAAAATGACTGCAGAATAAAAAATGGTTACCCACATTATTGTTTCGTCTATCAGACTTGTTCTGTTTATCTTCTGCTTTTGGCTGTTCAGGAATCTCTTTGGATTCAGCTTCTTTGGATGGATTTCCTGATCATCGTAACAATTGTTAAGCTAAAAAATTTAAGTTAACAATTAACCACGCCACATAATTTAAAGTACAGATAGAAACTTGTACAAGGTTATGCAAGTTTATATTGTCATCCATACTGATAATTGATATAAAGGTCAGCTAGTAATCACCTGCACCACCCCACATCTCACAATTAGAATTCTCCTTAGGGATGCTTGATAAAAGAGAGTGTATTTTGTGAATACAGAACTCCATACTGCAACAATCAGAAGAAGATATTACTTAATCTAGAGAAGAAAGGAAAAGAAACCCCCATTTGACAACTGAAGTCAGCAGAGCATGTCAATTCAGATAGTATCTACCAGCCCATGGAACAAAAAATTCCAGCTTGAATTTTCATGTCTTCTCTTATATAATGATATTATACTAGGATTAGAGAGACCTAAATAAACAAAGGTAAATATTAAACAGCACTGACAAATCTCTCCATCAAGTATTAAATAATAAGTACATTGTTCTATGTCATATAAGAAGCATGGCAGTGAATCCAAAAGGCCCAAAATACTCCAATTTGCCATGGATATTCATGTTCCAACACCGCAAGAATGGATAAAAGTAATTAAACAGATATATTCAAATCCTCTAATCTATCATAACCAACTTTATATTCTTTGATCTAACAAAGGTAAACAATTGCATTCCAAAGAGTCAAAAAGCTTTGAAAACAAGGACTATTATCATATACACAAAACATTGGAAGAACATAGACTTAAAACCTGAATTTCATGAGGCTGACAACTAGAGATTACACTAACCTTGCCTTTGAATTCTTCTCATCAGCACTACCTGCTCCTGTTCTTTTGTCATCTACAAGCAAGACAAATCAACAAGAAGCTAAGTTCCAAAGGAAGACAATATGGGAGTGAATAAGGTACCAAAGATGAAAAGCGGTCATTTTTTCGGGACTCTACACAACATCCTTCTACATATGAAGTCATTGTTCTAAAAAATTGCAAAACGTTCAGAAAAATGGTCAGAAACTTACCAGAAATGCATTTTCCCTCCAAAGACTTGCAAAGTTTTTCAAGACTTATGTAGGTAAAATAACTGCAACAATAACAAGATCCAATGTTACAGATTTCATTGGTAAAGAAAAGATGTTCACAATTCTAATATTTCAAATCATAAAGTAAGAAGGAAGAAATTGATAGCAATATAAAACAGGGAGGAACTCATGCCATGAAACCAAGATGACAAACTTGATGTATTTAACAAAAGGCAGAATGCGAAAGTGACCATTTTGGCAACCTACCGAGTATCGATGTAATTATAATACTTTGAAACAAGCAATTCCAGCACAAAATCAACGGGCTCTTCCGAGTGAACCTACAAGTAAAAAGGGGAGGGGAAGATGGAGAGTGAACACATGAAGGAAAGAGAATTGAAGTAAAAGTAATAAAATTAAGGAAAGTTGAGCAATGAAACCTACAACATTACGGAGCAGCTTGTAGTAAATAGCGGAATGAAAATGTCCTCCATTGCCCACCTTCACAAATTCCATAAGTGTATCCAAGGCCACTTCCTATTCCGTGGAAATCGCAAAGAAGTTAAACAGAAGAAGAAAAAAAGACATAGAAAGAGAAAAGGAAAAGAGAACCGACCCGTAGAACATGGTCGGCATGGGGAGATAGGAGGAGTTGAGTAAGAGAGGAGACGAATTCATCGAACTTGGAGCGAAGCCAAGTGGAGTAGATGAGCTGGGCATCGGAATGAGAATTAGATTGCGCATTCTTGATGCTGATGGATTTAGAACTAGAATTGGAAGAAGGAGGTAGGTCTGGGAGAAGAGGAGTGAAGAAAGATTGAAGAGAGAGGATGGACTCAAGAGCATGTTGAGGAGGTAATTGAGGAGAGATGAAAGAAAGTAGTATTGGGAGATTGTTGATGTGAGCTGTGGAAGACAAAAGCTCTTGACCTAACGCTTTCACCTCCTTCAACCTGTATTTCTTCTCCCCCGAATTCATATTCCCGTCAACTTTCAATAATGGCGGCAATAGCCGAACGCACAGGCAATTAACAATGGTTGCAGAAAACAAGAAGAGGCAAAACCTTAAAATATGGTTTAAGGAGGAAACCGAAGAACAAAAGAAGCAGCAGAAGTTAAACCCTAGGGCTTTGGAGACTGGAGAGGAAAACGAAGAACAAACACGTGTTTGATTTCTTTTAGCAAACCCACGAGTCCGGACCGGTTGGGCTGCTCATAGAACTAGCATAGACGGCCAACAGGCAACAGTTGGTTCGGTTCGATTTAAAATTTATTCTAGTTTCTATTCTTACTCATATTATTTTATTTTCTTGTTTTAAATATTTTAAGAAAATTTCTGTCATTAGTTGTGTTAAAAAGTATTTATTTCTATTTTTCGTTTTAGCTTATCATCTAATCACTAAGAATTTGTTTATTCAAATTAATTAATTTGTACACACTTACGGAATCAAAATTGATATATCGGGTAAATTTTAATATTTTAATATTTTAAATTTAATTAAAATACAAAAATACATATTTAGAATAAAAAATTGACCTAAAGAATTTCCAATATATTTGCTGCATTCTACAAATAGGTTTATAAATTTTTTTAAAAAATAGTACTAGAATTATAAATTATTATTATACATAATTAAAGACATGTATATGATTTAAATTAGTGTAAAAAATTCAACATTTTGTATACTTTCATCAATTGTACTAAAATTTTTATATTTTAAAATTCTCATGAAAATCTTTATCATTAATATAGACTAAACTTTTAATAGATATGACGGGCTGATCTTAACTCAACAGGCTTGAAAAAATGAATATTAACAAATTGAGGAACATAGGCATTCCAACACCCAAGTTAGTAAAGTTAAAAGGTGTTAAGTATAAAAAGAAGTCATTAATTATGATTAATGAAAGTGGTGATGAGAGCTCACCTTTGGGAACCTCTCTATTACAGACAATTCTTCTTTTACGTATAGTTGGACTATAACTATCTCTGGTAAAGTGAAATCTAAATCTGTTAAATAGCTTAGTTGGTATTTAATTAGGTGTCTGTCTCTTTATATGGCTAAATCCTACTTCAATTAGATTCACACTTCTTGGGTAATTGGGCCTCTTACGTGGTCTCGAAATATGCAGGATTATAAAAGATGGGTAGGCCTACTAGTTCTACTTAGGCTCGATTAATACAATTATTACGCATGTATCTTTTGTCCCTTAGTTTCTTATTAAAACTTAGGTTGTCGATAATGAAAATTCTAATACTCACATTTGCAAGGACGACGGCATAACTAGAATACCGTTTAAACAACTCTGAAATCGTATGTTTATCAGTCAACAATAAGCACTACAAGTTTGTGAAGAGTAGGTAAATCATATTTCAAGAATGCTCCTTAGACACTAATACTAAACCCAGATAGGCCTATTAAAGCACACAAGTGAAAAAGCAAACACCTAAACTTAAGTCACCTAAGAAGACCTCTATGTTGTCATATTAGCAACTAAATTCCATAACACACCTATGTCTTTTCACACATGAGCTTACATAAGATAGGCTAATGGCATGACATATTGGACAATCACCTTCAACAAACTCATCTTAGGCTTTTCTCTAGTAGGACTACTCATGAAAAAGTGGTAAACAATCTTTAACAATGCATCACTAACTTTTAATTGACAGGTTTATCATCTGCAATTTGAGGACTTAATAAGAATTGTCCCTCTGAAGCTTCACTAGGAATATTCTTTATGAAATACAATTGTTACAGAGACATTCCTACTGCCTACAAGAAGGTGAAGCATTATTCAAACTCAATTGTTAACCTAAGTCAATCTCGACCATCCATGCTCCTATGTAAGGGACAAGCATGCAAGATGATTCATGTTTTCCATCTTTAGAGAATTTTTAGAGAGATAAAACACTCGTATTCTCAACAATATGTTGTCGTCTTGAGAGGATCTTTATATTAAGGTGATCAATATACTTATTTATTTATGAACAAGTAACTTTACACATATCTCTGAATTTTTCAAGTTATAGAGAGTAACAATTAGATAATAGGACTTCTTTAGGAGTGAAATATCTCCATTAGTTGGAGCTTAGGTAGATATAGGGATGCAGGGTTAATAGCCTTCAACCATAAGAATTATAGCCCTAAATCTTTAAGGTCTATAGAAACTCTCTCTGTCAACCTATAGTAACCACTCCTCCTTTCTAAGTGTTGTATGAGCATGGCTCAATGAGGGATGATAAAATGCTTTATATTCGAAACTCATAATTACATTCCATGCTTGATAACTTTGACAAGAATTTCAAAGTTTGCCTACACCCTAATAAGTTGTGCAAGGTTAAATTCAAGAAGATGACAAGAGAAGTTAAATATTCTTAAGGTTATCTTGCCCTAGTTTCTTGACAATGACAATAGAGTATGTCTCCCTAGGGTAAGAAAAGTGAGGTTTTAGTATGATGTCTTTAGTGTGGTCTTCAGCTCTCTCTTCACCCTTCTATTAAAGAAGATTACAAATATGATAAAACTTGCTTTCATGATTAACTTATAAATACACCAAATTTATTATTAGTCCTATAGAATATATCTCTAATTACTAGATCAAATTTAAGTGAATGAAAAATATGATAGGGATGTATAATCAATATTTTTTTTAAAAATGGATATAAGAGGTATGTTGATTCTAGCTCCAATACTTTAATCACTTTTTTAGACAAAATAGATATGACAAAACTCCAATGCCTTAATCAATTTTATAAATAAAATGAATGTGACAGGCAAGTGGATTATAACTCTAATGTGTTAATAAATTTTTTAGAATTTGAAGCTTGACAACAGTAGGCATATGGAGTCTAACTCCATTACCTTTATAAGATTTTAACAATTTTAACCTAACGATGGCAGGGATGTGGAATCTAGCTCTAATGCCTTAATAAAATTTTAATAATTTCAAACTGACAATAGTAGGAATATGGAGTTTATCTCGAATTTTATAAATTTTTAATAATTTAACCTAATGATGGTAGGCATATGGAGTCAAGCTTCAATCTTACCAAAATTTTAGTAATTTTTAATCTGACAATGACAAGAATTAGAGCCTAGCTCCAACATAAAATTTTGACAATTGTAACCTAACAATGGCATTTCTGATGATCTTTTTAATATTTTACCTTGGTTTTAAAGTTTTGATCCACCGTTCATTTCTAATTTCCAACACGAGGCCTATTGACTTATTGACTATTTCTTTGGTTACAAAGATTAAAGGGCTTCTCCTATACTAAGAGGCAATCAAACCTATAAATTTTTTTAATTTTTATTTGGGAGCTAATAACTTTTTATCTAAAAAAGAAAAGCATGCAAGTCTAAAAGTCTTAAGTCCATAATAAGTCATTTCAACTCTTTGGAGAAAGGAACAAAAATTTGGAGCCAAACAAAATTTTCTTTTTGAGACAAGGAGTTCAGATGACTTCTCCTAAACCTAAGTTCTTAGGATTGTAGATTTTTCTTTTTGAGTTGAGGAGTTAAGGTGATTCTCTTAAACCTTAAGTTTTTATACCTATAAGATTTTATTTCTTTAGCCATGAAATCGAAATGACTTCTTTTGGACCTAAGGCTTTTACATTTATACATTTTTCTTTTTAAGTCAAGAAGCTGAGATGACTTCTCTTAGATCTTAAGCTTCCAAGCCTCTACGTTCTCTTTTTTATTTTTGATTTTCATTTAAATTAAAAGAGGGTGAGCCTTTGAGCAATGGTAAAGTTACTCCTTTGTGATCATAAAAAAATAAAAGATACTTTATTGGTAATTATATGTTTTTACATATGAGTTTTTGGAACTTATTATAATGCTAATACTTTCTTATATGAGTTATGCTTTAAATATGAGATACCTCTAATCCATCAAGTCTTTCTAGTTTATAGCTTATAAGCCCTTTAAACTCTTTAATGTGATATGGCCATAACCAATTTAAGGATAGCTTTCCTCAAACATTTTTCCTCTATGAGAATTTTGAATTTGGTCTTGTGGGCATTTAGTTTCCTAACACTTTATTGGTAAGATTCATTTTTATGCTTGCGACATCTATACGTTCCTTAATTAATTTGAGTTTAGAGCAGATATAATCATCATTAACTTAAGGATGTATGCCTATACCCTTATATTAGATAATTTTAGCTCTATAGGAGTCAAAGCTTTAACTTCGAATGCAAGACTAAAAGGTATCCCTCAAATAAGTGATCTTAAAGTTATTCAGTATGTTCATAATATGTTATATATCCTCTCAGCCCAAGTTCTTTGACATCCTCAACTTCAACTTTCAGGCCTTTGAGTATCATTCTATTTATGACTTTAGCTAACCAATCAACCTATAAGCGTACAAGAGATTTGAAGGTGATGCTTAATTTTACATTTTTTATAGAAGTCTTTGAAGGAATTTTTAACTTGGTTCTTATAAATGTGATTATTACTAATTGAACTCCACACCTACTTATAATATTTTTCCTTAAGAAACTTTAACTACTATCTCTATCACATTGGCTAAAAGCTTTGCTTCAACCCATCTTATGAAATAATTAACTATAATATGGAGGAATTTAAGTTATCTTATGCAAGAGACAATGGTCTACCATTTAATATTAAATTATAGTCAATGATAAGTAAATGATGTAGGTTAAAACATTGTTGGAACTTCTCACGTTTTTTTATAAACTGGTTGACATCCCTATGAAGTATTGAACAAAATTATATTTACTTTAAGATTTTTTGGGCTAAGGATGATCCTCCTTATTGAGCCCACTATTGAATCTTTATAGGAACTAATTGTGTTTGAAATTTAGGAATACATTTTAGTCATAATATAGTGAATGATCTTTGATATAATTGTCTATCTATAATTGAATATCTTAAGGCTTTAGCTATGAGATTTTTTGCCTCTTTCATGTTATATAGTAGCTTTTCCTCTTATTAGTACTTATGGATCGGATATATCCAACCAACCTCATCCTCCTATATGGTATCTACCTACTTAACTTATATTGTTGGCTTTACCTTCGCTTTATAAAATATATCTTGAGGGATAATATCATTGTTATTCCCTATCTTTGGGTAAATGATCTACCTAATAATTTTATTGCCTAGATATCACCTCAATGTTTATTATTATGTTCTCTTTCAGTTTTCTAAAATTTTCTTTATCTTTAGCCAACTTATATTTTTTTATCCCATTGGTTACATTAAGGTGGTTTACTACAAATTAGGAGTCTAAAATAATAGTTACGAGCCTGATTTGATGTGTGCTAACCATCTTTAGCTTAAGTAGTATAGCTTCGTATTACGCCTCATTGTTGGACATTTTGAATTGATGTTGTACTAAGTATTGTATACTTATTCATATAGGCCCTTCCAAATATATCCATATCTCATTTCCTTTTCAAAGTTGTAGATATTTATAGTACAATACCCATTTTACTTATGATTTCAAAGAATTTATGGTAATGTATCCGACCTCCCAACTCAGTTGACCATTTCACAAGTCTTCTTATTACATCTGATTTGTAGAATGCTTGTATTAATGGAACGTTTGTACATACATTCATTGTATGAGCTTGGAAGTATGGACTTAACTTCCTTGCACTAATGATTAACACCTATATTATCTTTTTTAGCATTAGTTAGTTTAGCTATTGGTCTTGTAATATCTTGCTCATACAACATATTAGATTTTGGATGTTATCTTTTTTTTAGTTTAGCTATTGGTCTTGTAATATCTTTCCATACAACATATTAGATTTTGGATGTTATCTTTTTCCCTAATGAGGACATAACTAAGGTTTGCTTTGTAAAAGACTATATAAAATGTCTCCAAGGTTTAAAGTTGATAATAACAACAAATTATTAAAATATTTCTTTAATTTCTCAAATGCTTATTAATATTTTTGGGTCCACTCAAACTCTTTAAAATTTCAAAGTATTTTGACAAAATGTGGGTTTGACTAAAAAATTTTAAGAGAAATCGTAATATGCTTATTACCTTGCTTGTCAACCTTTATATCTCTCTTAAGTTCCTTATCGCTTCTATGAATAGAATAGCTTCAATCTTTTGAAGGTTAACCTATATACTTTCTATGGGCGACCATGAATCCAAGAAACTTATCAGTCTCCAAACCGAATATACATTTTTTGGGTTTAAATTTATGTTGTATTTAAATAAATTTGTAAACCAATCTTCTGAGTCCGCTACGTGGTCATCCTTAAGATTTGTCTTCAAAATCATGTTATCCACGTATGTTACTATGTTTCTCCCCTGTTATTTGCAAAATAGTAAGTTTACTAACCTTTAATAGGTTGCTACTACATTTTTATATCAATAGATATGTTTATATGTGATGAAGGATGTCTTTTTCTTTATACTTGTTCACATTAATTTGATTATACCCCTAGTAAGCATCTATAAAGCTTATAGTCTAATGTCTAAAGTGGCATTCACTAATAATCTATTTTAGGTAAAGGATAATTGTTTTCGGGGTATGCATTATTCAAATATATGAAGTCGACACACAACTTCTGCTTCTTGCTGGTCCTTTTGACTATGATGACATTGGTGAGCCACTAAATGTAACATCCCCTCACTAATGGGAAGGGTAAAATAGTCATTTGGAATAGGTTATAAATGCTTAAAATTGTATTGACATGTTCATGCATACACATGTAAGTGAATAGTGAAATTTGCACATGTAAATGACTGTACATGCATTCATGACATTTCCCGGTATTTTTGTGAAGAATTGTGAATTATGAAAAAAATATGATTTGTGTGAATGAACAACTGTGTTGGAGAGGGTTATTTTGGTTTTCTGATTTTTAGTGATTTTTAGAAATTTTTAGGGAAATTTTCGGGGTCATTTTTGGACTAGGAAAAATGCCAAGTGGCAGAATAAGGGTTTACCGGTAGTGGAAATGACTGTCCAATGGCACTGAAAATTTAGACATATGAATTTAGGAATTTTTGATTTGAG
>JAOTAY010000189.1:5798333-5815066 GCA_025629805.1 Erythroxylum baracoense | reverse complement strand
GTTGGTTTCTGACAACTTGAATATGTAATCTTTTGTACTGTCTCATGACAGCATATATTGAAATGTCTAAAATGAAAAAATAGGCTTCCATTTTTTTGACACTCAACTCTCTGGTTACGTTGTTCTGCTTCTTTTCATACTCATCCTCTCCAAAAATTTCAAAAGTGCCATAGGTGATTTCAACTATTTCTGCTAGCACCCATTTTAGTCTATCCGCCAACAATTTCACAATTACTTTATCTATATTAGGTTGCAACATGATATGGGTCGAAAATTCCCCAAAGTTAGAGGATGATTCTTCTTTGGCACCCCCAAAGTCAGAGGATGATTCTTCTTCAGCACCAAACATATAAATGTGTTGCTTAGTTCCTGTAACATTATCAAATTATGGAAAAATTCTAAGACGTCTTTAGCAACCAATTAGCCTGTGATATTCCATGTTTGTTGAAAGAACCACCCTGTAAACCCATTCGGGCCTGGAGCTTTGGATGAGTGCATTTTGAATACTGTCAACTTTATGTCATGAATTGAAAAATGAGAGATTAGAGCTTCCATTTGATTATGCCGTATGGCCCCCTCAAGAATCCTCTGCATATTATTAGAAGGTTATTCCACTACTTCATGTCCTATTAGGTGTGAAAAATAGGATTTAGCCATCTTAAGTAGAGTCCATTGGTCATATTGCATGTATATGTTACAATCCTGCAGGCTTACGATTCAGTTGATGTTTTGTCTAGCCAAATTGAAGCATGGAAGAATTTAGTGTTTGTCTCACCCTCCCTAAGCCAATTCAATCTCACTTTTTGCCTTTGAATGGAATGGGGTAGTTCTAACGCCTGTTGGTACTCTCTAAGTAATTGATGTTCCTTCATTCTCTACTGTTGATCATCTGGATAATGATAACACATCTCTTGCGCTTACTGGACATGAAGCTTAAGTATAGACAAATTCTAGTTTTTGCTGAAAGTAAAGTTTTTGATATCAAGCTTGACCTTCCTCAATTTTTACATCAACTGAAACGCCTTATACCCCTTAATCTCCTATTGCCAAAATCTAGTGATAAGATCCTAAAACCCCTCCATTTGAGTAACTCCATTAAAGAACCAAAATAGAGCTCTTGTTTTCCTTACACCATCACCACATTGAATAAGTAAAAAATAGTGATCCGAAGTCAAGTTTTCCCCATAATGCACAGTTGATTGGGGGAAAGTTTTGAGCCAATCCGAGTTCACCAAACAACGATCCAATTTTTTTCGAATAAGCATGGCTCCTTGTTGATTGTTAGACCATATGAGCAACCGCTCGGTAAAGCATAGATCTGTCAATGCCACATCTCTTAGAGGGTTTAAGTTCTTTAGTATCTGCTAGGGTGTATAGTTTCCTACCTTCCACTTCTTTAATATTGAGTACACAATTGAAATAACCAACTGCGATCTAAGGAGAGTGAATGGAGTTCTGTATTCGTTTGAAACAACTATGTAGGTTGTTTCTTTGGAAAGAAAAATTTGCAGCATACGCCAAAGTTAAGGCAAATTTTTGACTCTTACCTCCTATCTTGTAGGATAAATGGATATGCTGATCACTCTCTACCTTTACTTATACTTTTATTAGGTCGGTGTTATAGCAATATATAATATGCCCATTAAAGTAGGACCGATGGTTGGATATACTCCTATAATGTGCTCCTAAAAGGTTATTTATATTAAGTATAGATATATCTTTTATACAAGTTTTAAGTAGACCTACCAATATCGATTTCTTCTCCTTAATAACCTCTCTAACTATAGATTTTCTCTAGGGGTCATTAAGCCCTCTCGTGTTCCATATTAAAAGAGACATTCTAAGGATATCATCCATTTGTTTTTCCTTTTTCCTTTTTTCCTTGCAGCACTTCGCCGAGTTGCTACTCCTTGAGTCTGAATTGTGTTTATATCATCTAAATCAGAAGGTAATTCCTTACCTAGATAAGTATCTTGCTCAGAGGCCATAGTCTCAGTCTCCTCGTTTACATCGGGTCCCCTGCAATGTTTGCTTCAACCCCTCCTCTATGCCTATCTTGTTTGTTCTCTGCTCCATATTGTCCAATGCAAGCAGTTCCTCTTAGTTTCCGACATTGAAGAATTTCCCAATAGGTTGCCACTTTTTGGTAGCATTTGGTTTCCATGAATAAGACACCGATGTTGCCTTTTGAACCATTTCTTCATTGTCTCCTAAACTCAAAATAGACAAGCTATCTGGTAGACGAGTAGATTTCAGTATCGCAATACACAATTTGGAATGGCCAACTCGTTCTATATTTGCTGTAAAAGTATCCAATTTTACCGGTTTGCCCAAGGAGCTAACCACATAGCTCAACCCCCTCAAGTGTCTATAGCTTCATAGGCAAGTTATGAAGGTGTACCCACATAGGAAAAGTCTTAACCTCATTTTTGCCCATTTCCAAACCTGGTCGCCATCTTTGTAAAAATATTGGCTGGTTGTCGATGTGCCAAGGGCCATGGTCTGTGATGTCCTGCAAATCACAGTCCTTCCCAAATTTGAAGAGGAATGTCCCATCTTCCCTTAGCAAGATCCTCTCTAATCCCTTATGACTCCATCTGGTTTTGGCCCATGCATTCACTACTGGGAATGCTGGTCGATTATTCCAAAAGAACCTAATAAGGGCTAAAGACCACACATTCACTCCTCCTTCAAGTAGCTCCTTCGGGGGGTAAATAACAACATCCCTCATTACATCTGGGAGGATTATTTTGGTTTGAGGAGCCAACAACTTTTTTTCCAAGCTCCATTTGGCGGCACTCCCTTCTCCGTCATATCAGTGTTAACCGAAGTGTCTGGTGGTTTGGAAGAGACTACCTTCGAAGGTTTCAGAAGTTCATTTTTTCCAGACAACGTCAGGAAGTCTTCTTTGATACCAGAAGATTCACCGATTTCCATCCTGACTCCCCACGGATGTAGAAAGGCCCGACTGGAGGATAGTACTCCCAGTGGACGGAGGCTAGCAGATAGGAATTGAAGTGACTATAGGAGAAATTGGTGTCATTTACCCTCCCCATTTAAGCACATCAAACATCAAATCCTCTGCTCCATTTACTCTATTCCAACTTTATTATATTAAATCTCATCCATATATTTATGTGGAGTTCACATAAATATGTAAGTGAGATTCAATAGAATATGATAGGAACACCATAACCGGAGCAGGAGATCTGATTCTCCATTTAAAACCTATCTCTTATTTAATACCATATCTTTCAATACACCAATTTTTTATTCAAGATACATCTTTAGTTTAAGGTGGAATCAATCCCCTTTCATTCAATTTGGAGTCATCTCATGTTTTTTATTTTTTTAACAAATCATCGATTTATTTTATTTTATTTCCAAAATTTGAACCATCATTCTAGATTTTCTCTTTATCTTAAAATCATATTACACATTTTAAGCACCCTTATATATTTTATTTTAAATCTTAGGTAAAATCGCAAACTCATAAAAAATCAATTTTGTGTTTTATTTTTAAATTTTCAACATGTTTTGAACTTCATACTCGATTATTCTTTTCAAATTCCTGAAATTTGTAGAACTTTTGCAAACCTAAGTAATCATTTAAGGAGGTAAAATAGAGCGTTTGATAGCTGATCTATTTTATAAATAGATTCCTAAACTCAATTTTATGGTTAAGACTTTTTTAATTCTTTTCTTTTATGTTTTTCTCTATATTTCATTTATAAGGTAGGGTGAAAACTAAATTGAATTACAAATTAATTTTTGATCTCATTTTTGTTAAGTCCGTTTACAAAATTGTCTTCACAATAATGATATGTAAATATAATAAATTAATGAATTCATCTTTTTGATACATGTTACTTAATGTAGTTTGTTAATTTTTAATAACCCTCTTATAATGATTTGTTTTTGACTAATTCATATATAATTTTTAAGACATAGTTAATAATATTACTTTAACATTTTTGAATTTATTAAGGATTTAGGTAGAGTAATTTATTTAATTTAGAAAAGGAGTAATCACAAAATTAAATACAAACTTCAAATTAAATTTAAAAGCAGAGTGAACCCCATTAGTTTATATAGAAAGCAACATAGAGTTGCAGCATGCACATTATAACGGAACCGACAACACATCTACTAATATATATATTCATCAACAATTTCCCAAACAAATTGATTAGAAAACGATAATAAAGACTACTCAAAACTCAGACGTGACGTTGAGAACCTCCCCATTTCGAACATAAAAGTTGTAAAAGTATGCTTTGGAGGAGGTAGCAACTTATGACACCACCGCACCAGGATGTGTATGTGCTCATGGGAAGTGGTACCGTAGGGCGCCATTTGGAGCTGGAGCAATGGCAGGAGCCAAGGCATTGCTTAGAGATGACCCACCAGCTGAATTGCAACAGAAATGCATCCAGCTATTGCAGCACCAACTTCCTGATGATGCGTGGTTATTTACACCCTCAGCCCCAAGTCCATGCAATGTCATAGCTATATTTCTTGATTTCCCAACTTCAAAACTAAGCACCATGATAGCCAAGACAAAGATTACAGAAACGTTTATCTTGTTTGCCATGAAAACTACGGTTTCAAAGCTTTTTTCTAGTGTTGCTATATGATTTCTGAACCAGGGACGTTTTCATCTCCCATGCATCATATAGTATATATGTTTGCATTACTAAATAACGAGAAGTTAGTTGGAGAAGTTTGCTATATTTAAGTAGATCAATAATTAGAGAATGACCTCCTTTTGACAATCTAAAGTTAAGGGAAGCAATTACTTGGCATTCCCAATTTGTGGGGTTTGTAGCGAGAGTGCTTTGATTGCCATGTCGGTAGATAGTCATAGGTTTCCCTAAAACTCGGGAAATGGAAGCAAAATGTTATCCTATGTCCAGTAGGGTACAAAGCTTGAATGGATGCTGAACAATATTCGTCTTGAAAATTATGGTCCATTACAATGTGTCTGTAACTAGTATACTCTCCTTAGAACATCCATTTACAAGTTCCCAAATATACATTTATATCGTTGCAACATACCAACCAGTTACCACAAATTATACAACAATTAGAGAAAAATATTGATCATTTTCGCTGTCACTCTTTGGTTGAGCTTACTTGGTTTATTTAATTTTTAATGCCCTCGAGTTTCTTCGATTGGATATTATTAGATACATGATAGCCTTCAGTTCTGTTGTTTATGCAATTTGGATTAAAGGAAATCATATAATTTTCAGATGCTAAAAAAACTGTCCAATCTTTCTATCAGAGAACTCTAGCATGGATCAGGGAGTCTCTAATGATGTTACTCGAGAAAGAAAAACTAAACTCAAATATAATGGTCATATAATCTGAGTTTGAGGCTTGTCTTCTATTACAGATCATATAGATTATGGATTAATTATAGGGATTATAATCCCTTGAATACATGGTATCATAGCAAGGTTTTGTACAGTGAATAGAATTCTTGTTGTTTATCTCTGTGTTGTCGTCTTCGACTTAAAAGTTCTGCGCATAAGAGCAAAATGTTGTAATGGCTTGTTGAGTTCAAATTGCCCTTAGGTGTAAGAAACTCAATCTCACTCATCTTAGTTTTGCTGACGATTTACTTGTATTCTGCAGAGGGGATAAGGGCTCAGTAAAAGTCACCTGGAGAGCACTTGGAAGAGATCTCATTTGCCTTAGGTCTGACAGTGAGCATAAACAAAAGTGCAATTTTTACTGGGCGTGTTTCGGATCCTGTCAAGAAGTATCTTGGAGATGCTGGGCTACAAAGGTGGAAAATTACAAATAAGGTAACTTGGTGTCCCATCGACCTCCAAAAGATTGTTGAATACAAATTATTAGCCCATACCTGCCAAAATGCTGTCTAGGATCAAGCATTAGACAGCTAAAAATCTCACTTACATTGGAAAAGTCCAACTCATAGCCCAGCATTACCTAGTGTTTAATGTACTCAACAAAAGTTTTAACCAAGTGAATACCTGCTCCACTGAACAGAACGTTATCTAGTGTTTTTTTTTTTAAAGTATCAGAAAGCTAACTACTTACGAGCACCTTGTAAGGTGTGAACTGTGTCCCCTCATCAAGGAGACCATCTTATTGGAGTTCCTCTTCTCTAAAATAACATTGTGAAAATATTTTATATTCTATTCCCATCTTTGAGCTGTGATGACCTTTTATATAGTTATGCAGTTTCTGTTTCTCAGTAAGCTTTGGCCATGAAGATCTTCATCCCAGGATTTAACAAGAATGCTGCAACATTTGATATAGAAAACATCTTTTGCTATATGACACTGACCCTACCTAAGATATTTCAATTTTTTTCAAATCACTAGGTTCACACTTGCAGAGCGTTACATCAAAACAAGGAAATTCCATATTGGATCAGAAAAGAGAAACTACAAAGCTAGCATTCTCACCAAAACAAACAAAGCTTGAAAGCTGGTTTGCGTGGTCCCTTCAGGGTGTAACCATGACTAGAAACATTTACAAGGAAACTTCTTCCCTATCTATGGGTCAAAAAAGGAGAAGGCAATTCGCAATGCTAGAGAACCAATCAATGTCCACGCTTTGATGGTTATCTTCTCAGAACTATCTACAATTAGCATCTCTCAAAAATCTTGTAAAGCTTCTCCAATGAAGCAATCTGCAGGAACCAAGAAACTTGGTTTCAGTTTCAAACTTAATCATGCATCCAAATGTCAAAGGCCACTAAGCATTTGTTGCTTTAGACGACATAGCATACATTTTTTATTAGTTTTTGATGGGCATATTCAGCTGTCAACCAAACATGTGCAGGCTAGCCTTTTCATTCATTAGATATCACCAAATCTATTGCTCTAAATAAGCCAAAAAGCTGACGGAAAAATTACAAAACTTGAATGGAATAGTACGTAACTACATGCGAGTCAACTTGCTAAACATGGTAAAGTCCAAGTGAAAGAAACTACTCACCAAGTATATCATGAGAAACTAAGATCCATAAACTGCAATTGATAGAATATCTTACCTTAACAAATGTTCCATTCGTAGCCATTGAAGTTGGAGGCTTTAAAAAGAGTCTCATGGCGGGAAACAGAACATGCTGGATTGACCATTCACGCTGAGCCCATGCAGACTCTGCTTCAGAAAGGAGTTCGTGCTCAATCTCATTGTCAGTTACAGTGTCTCCTGTAAAAAGAAGACTCAAAATTTGGAATTTCAGTAAGAATATTTCAGGACGTCTCACCATGATTACAAGAAACTGCATAAAATTGAGGACAGGGAACAGTTGAAATTTGCAAGTTTATTGAAGTAATAGTAGCAGACATGGTCCAGCACACACACGCCTAAAGTGGCAGTGTTGTATACTTCCTAAATGCATTTTGCCACTAAGCAAACAGTCGAGTCATTAAACAAAATAGACTCAAAATCTTTTTGTGTAGTGGTAAGCCTTCAATCACTTGAAACCACGAGACTTTCTTATCCTCCACGTTCTTTTACTACCTAAACCAGAATATGTTAAGCATATATCAAGGATTGAGCTCTGAACAGGTTTCATGGTTTCTGGTTAACCCCATTATCATTTTGAACTTCTGCATAATCTTTACTCACCTAATACTAACAATATTATCCATAGGTAATAAAATATTTTACACTTTATGTATTAATATAAATACTAATAACTTTAAATCATGCATTTATTTATGTATCATAATATATATCTTAATGATGTCAAATATATTATTCTTTGGGTAGTATATAATATCTACTGTTAATTACATTTCTGAAACGAACATATATTTTTCATTGAGCAGAGTTTCCTTCAGACTTTTCAATAGAAAAAGGAAGAGGTAGAAATAGAAAAAGAAAATGATAACTGGAATTAGAAATGCGTTTTCCAGAACTAAACAACTCCTTAATTTGATAAACTTTTGAATTTATCGAAATTGTATAAGAATAGGATATACTTCTCTTAAGTCGAGTCAATAAAGCAAGCTCTCTCTCTTAAACATTCTCTTCATTTTCTTCCAAAAGCTCAACACCAACCACCCATATGACTGCCAGCTTCTATTCAAAACCAGACCCATTTCTTTACAAGCTTGCTACCCTTTTCCAAGAGCTTGATACTTATCCAGTTTCATTTGCTAGATAAGATCCACAACTTGAACAGTCACAGGGAACTTGTAGTAAATCTATTAAATATTTAGTTTTTTAACTCCTATTCATAGTTAAAAGTTTACATCTATATCCAAGTAGAAAGTAGCCGTTGCGAGTTTGCTCCATTTTAAAAACTATAAAGAAGTATATGAAACAAAATAGATAAAGATGAATCATGACAATTGATTACGGTACGTACTAGTTGCAATAGCTGTTGCGAGTTTGCTAGTTACATTTTAAAAGTTATAAAGAAGTATATGAAACAAAATAGATAAAAATGAGTCATAACAATTAATTAAGGTATACGTACTAGTTGTAATGTAATATCTCAAAGATAAAAAGAATTAACAGATTACATCAACATTTACATGATATATCATTTTTACTGCATTATTCCATTTTATTCCTATGTATACTTGGGCATTAAGATATGAAAATGATTACTTACCAGTTGCTGAACAAAAAAAAAAAAGATTACTACACGACATTACTTGTACTACAGTTATCACCATATTCCATATTGTAAAATTGGCCAATTGAATAATTATATGCATTGCCCTCTATGTCGCTAGTTAGTATATGAAACCCATGTAGTACTACAGAAAGCAAGTCATCATGAACCTATCCACATGTTAAGCAACTACTCTGCTTCCCTGCTATGAGTCTGGAAAAGATTGAATCGTCAATGGTTGAAGAACTAAAATTATTTGTATTATGCCACCCATAGAAGGACAAGAAAAAAAACACAGAGTAAAGTAAATCAAAAGTTACTGGTCAAGTTAATAAGAAATAAGAAATAAGAAATGCTAGATTCGTGCATGGGAGTTATAAAAGCAGATATAGCACACCAATTGCATTCTCATGTTCAGGATTCAGGAAAACATACCGATAACATTGGAATCTTCTGGATCTGGAGGATTATTTACATGTTTAGTTCTATAAAATTGCAAGCCATTTCCAGATGGGTTGGGCAATAAAGGGGGATGCATGGCATAAAAATTTCCAAGAGCAGCTGCAATTGTCTGAAAGCAGTTCTTTTCATCCTCCCAATCAACCTGCAAGAGTGTAAATAGACTTCAGCACCAAAGCATATCTATGCATCACGCTGATATTTATGAAACTTTACAGCTTCATCATGATCTGTGGAGATCCAGTCTACTGAGGTAGGACTGTACTCTGCAGTATAGCTGATATGACTAAACAAATAGGTCCACTAAACATGTTCAATTTATCCCAAAGAAGTGCAATAACCAAATGAATGTAAATTCATCTCACATGCGTACATTTTCTTCATATGAAGAGAAAAATATCTTCAAACAAGAGATCACTGGTAAATCTTTTAGTCCAAAAGAGCAACATAAGTCACAATGCAATTTAGAATATGACAAAGAACAAGTCTAGGAAACACCTTGAAAATACATCATTTCCCAGACTACACAATGCAATTTAGAATATGACACCAACGAAAAAGTATTGGAAGCACCTTGAACATACATCATTTCCCAGACTAAGTACAAATTCAGGAACTCGATCCATATCAGGCATGTATTGGTCCAGTATGACAGGAAGCCTACATAAATTCCCTTGTGAGTCAATATAGATGCAGAAGTATTCCTCTAGCATTTCAGCCTTTTCCTTGAGTAATTGAGTATTAATCTGTCAAAGAAAGAACTGAAAATCATCGACAATATCAAGCACATTGATCATACAAACAAACTTTTGAAAACTGACTCTAACTACTATCCTTTATTCTACTGAAAATCAAAGAAGCAAGAGAACCAGCATACCATAATTAATGGAGAAAAAAGGGCCCCATAAGAGTATTTTTAAAGAGACACAAATATAAGCTCATGATGAATTGAGTAGGAAGATTAAATTCATTCCAATAGTTTAATATATTTGATAGTTAGATGACTATACATCTACCAAAGGTTTGTTGACTTGATGCCTAATTACATGATGTTTGTTTTTTATTACCCTTATCCTTTGGATTCAGAGACTAATGTTTCCATTAACATGAATATTTATCCTGGGAATTAACTCTTCCTATATGTTTTCTAAATGGTAACTTTTAAACAGAGACCAGAGCTTGCAGACTTAGATGCTTGATAGTTAGTAAAATTCAAAGGTTAAAACAATAGTATAAAGAAATCTTTTTTGGGATAATAGCCACATGTGAAGTCACTCTTCCAATTAACTATTCGATCATATCAAAAACTTTGACTCAACCAAAAGAAAGTAAAACTAATCCCTGGCGCATATTAAAATCCGTCATAAAAAAATTACTGTAGCAGTCATCCAATCACCAAAAATAAATCACATAAGGTGAGAAACAAGCCGAGGAGGAACATGAAAGTGGAAAGAAAACAAATGATCTAGTCAGTAAAATTGACAGTTTATGAACAAGAAAGAGGACACAAATGATCTAGATAATAAATTTTACTTCCGCAATCTTCTCCTTCAAATCTTCGTTCTCATCAAATTCTGGATCCAGGTCTTCCTCCTTCAATGCCAAAATAATGAGGTCTGAGAGAGGGGCTGGATCACTCAATTGGATAGCATTAAAATGAGCAAACCGGCACAGAACTTGTTGATACATGATCTCTTTGCTGTGGAAACATGAAAAGCAGAAGTTACAGAAAAAGTAGAAAATGACCTTTTCTGTATGGAAGAGATGTAACAGCAAATAAATAAATGCACATGCATATCCATAGACATAAGTCTTAAAGTATATGAACAATTCATGAATCTGACCAACAACTTAAACTTTTGAGTCGAACAATTTTTTGACATGGTATCACAGTTTTTATGACCTGAAGATGTTGATTACAAGCCATGTCTCCCTTGATTGTTTGGTAGACTTGTGATCTTTATGCCCACACTTCATGTTAGAATCATATTAAACTATATGAATGATTCCTGAACTTCACCCAATAGCCTAAGTCTTTGGTCCACTGATTTCTTGAGAACATGTAATGTAAATGCATTTATCAGATCCTTACAAAGCCTAGTATGGACAAAAGCAAATCATCTCAAAGACCTTGGAAATAATATTACCATCTGATAATGTAAATGCATTTATCAGATCTTTATAAAGCTTAGTGTGGACAAAAGCAAATCATCTCAAAGACCTTGGAAATAATATTACCATGCATCTTAGAATTGTATTCCCTAAAGAGGATTTGTGAATGTATAACAATTATTAAGATAATACAAAAGTCTTATAAATATCATTAACATGCATCACTACTCATAATTTTGGTTTCTGCAAGATTTCAGTACTATAGATGTCTATTCCTACCTCAAATTGACTACATTTGCAAGATAGAGATGGGTATCATGCTGAAGTACTGCAAAAACATCATCTGCCATTCCAACATATGTACAGTGTCTTATAATGTCCAGTAAACCTACATAACCATACAACAAGAGAAAGTGCATGGTTACTTGACAATGACAGTTTAAACCAAGAACAACATAACATAAAAAGTCTGTTAAGTTACCAGAATGACAGCTGCAATCGATATCATTAATAAGCTCTTGAATGCTAGTGAGATCTGCAGTTTCCTTTGGGTTCCTTCTTTGTCTAACCGACGACCTAAAAGATAACAAAGAAAACAAGAAATATAGAGCACTGCTAGAAATAGTTTAGACAAGAGAACGATGATGCATGATGCTAGTGCCCCAACGCTAAATCTTAAGATCTAGATGATAACAATATTAGCATTAAGAGAAAAATCTAAGAGAATAGGAATTCAAAGCCAATGTCCAAACCCTTAAAAAAAGAATTTCAAGACTAGTGATCATAAAAACCAAGGAAAATAGGATAATATGAAATGAACCCTACCCACGTTATATAAGCCATCCTTTTAAACAGACTGATGTAGGAAAGTCACTTTTATTTGGGTCCTTTTGGTAAAAGGCTGGAACTTGCTAAAAAGGAACTGAAGTGCTACTAATTGGTTTTGGCGTGCAACATGAGGTTCCAATTAAAGCCAGAACAAGCATCTCAAACTGTTTCAAATCTGCCATGTACAGGACATGCAAATGTGCACAAATTTTAGATGGATGAGAATGGTAATATAGAAGGGGATAGTGAAATATGCCTTTCCCATCCTTCAATACAGGATTAACGTCAAATCTATGTCAAGTTATCTTCGATCAAATACAAGTTAGCCATATTTTTTCAAATTTTATGTCATTTCTTGCATTTGAGATAGTACCACCGAGGATACTAGACAACATAATAACATAAATACTACTACTTCCTATCTAATAAGGAATCCTAATAATATATGAATTCAGCCTTATCTTTGATTTTAATTCAATTCCCAATCTTCATCCCACCAAATTAAGGCTTGTGATTGATTGATCTTTCCTCTTTTATTTCTCTTATAAACTTTAAGTTCTTTCGCATAAAAAATCATTCCCAAATTTGGACTTAACTGCACATGCAAACTCCTCCATGTATGTATGAAGGACTATATTTATTTCATGAACTGATTGAACTCCTACAAGATGTGTAAACAAATGTAGTACTTCAATTGTTACGTCTTCAGTTCTTTAATGGTCATAGGCCTGCATAAAGTTCAAAGTAACAACTGCAGGATCAAGAAAATATTCTAGCTTTCCATCTCAAGACTTCATTCTAGTCGACTCTTTCTATAAGCTGTTTGTTTGCAACTGATCCACAGAATCTGAAGAAGGATACAATTACGAAGATTGAGAGTTAGCTAAATTATGTCTTCATAAAACTATAATAGATTGTTCATATTAAATTAAAAGAATGCATAATCATGTTCTGTTCTTGAATCTATTTTTGCTGAAAGAGCATATTAGACTAAAGGAAAAGAACATTGAACTTTCAATATTACAAAATATCATATTCAGTTAGTCGACAGCCCAGACATATCTCATCAGTCTTTCTCAACAAGAGAGTGCAAAGTCTTTAGAGGACATTTCATAGAGAGTTGCTAAATTGAGGCAATTGATCAAAATCCTGAATGTTCACAGAATATATTGCTCAGTATTGTTACCCAACATAGTCCGAATGATCTTTGGCACTTTTTCCTTTTTTCTTATTATATTGAAATAGATAGAATGTGACGGATTTACAAACTAAGAGACAAATTTGGTTTTTGAGAAATCCCACTTATAGAGTGATTTTAATAAATATTACATTCAAATAATGGTTGCTAAAGGATAGCAATTTTGATGATGACAAACAGTTGGTGCAAGTGTTTATGAAGCATATTTACTTCACTTGTAGAATAAATGGACTTATTTCAACCATTAAGATAACAGTTGTCAGTGTCTTTGTTGATGCAAAACAACAATAAAGTTAAAGGCATCATGTTCTTTAATGAAGTTGTAAGCATTTAATGCTCAATGAAGGATCCAGACTAGGAAAAAGCATCCGAAAGCCTAATGCATAAAGTGCCCCTTCCTAAACCATTGAAAAAAAAAATGATTATGCAAACTAAATCCTACCTCACAGCAGTCAACTTTGAATTCTCAACACTGTTGTTAAGAGGCTTGCACTGCAAATAGGCATGCAATCTTCCAGCTGGGTCTGATACGTCAGTTCTTACCAATTTATGCACCGGGACTTTGTACATCTTTGACCCTAATTAATAAATAGCATGACCAATAATGACGGGGCCTTGAGAAACTAGTGAAAGTGACAAGTATTTGGGCAACAGAAAGAAACATGCATATACATTACATACCATTGGGCAAAGGATTAGCACTGAAATCCTTGCTTTCAGTCAAAGGAAGACGACTAGGAGAGGGGTCTACTACCTACATGATCAAAAGAAGAAAGAAAATGCAGAAGTTAAAGGTAATGTTCACAGAACTGCAGAACTGGCGGAACTTTTGTAACACCACAGTATAGCAATGACAGGGGAAAGAAATCTGGTACATCATACCATTGTAGGTTACAAAACTTTCAGGGAATGCAAACATGGACTTCATTCACTTTTTAGCAAAATTCCAATAACAAATTATCTAATTTGAACATCAAAATTTAGACTAAACAAGAATTCTAGACAAGAAAAATGACTCAATAATGACCCATTTACTCTTCTTCTAGCAATTGTCGATGCTTCAATTAAAGGAAACTCTCATGAAGAGCATCTCAATTACATTAGTTCCTCCTGCTACATGTAAGACCACTTATCTTTCCAGATAAGACCTATAAAATGATCTTATACACTCGGAAACAACTGAACAGTATTAGTGATTGAAGTACATCTTATGCCGGAGAAACAGATCAAATATTAAAGTTTTTTGATGAATTGATTTTGAGAAATTTTAACTTGAAAAGGAGGTCAACCTGCCGTCAAAAACAGGGAGGTGGCATTTCAAGTGGAGAGTTACCCTTCCCTACTATATGTGTGTGTAAATGTGCATGCATTTCAAAGAGCTTCACTAAGTGCTAATTAAACTTGATCTCCAATTACAAAATCTATCCAATCCAATTGTCAGATAAAACTTATAGATAATTCGTAATCAGATAGAATAATGCAAGAAGCAGGCAAAGAACATAAAAGATACAAACAGAGCTTGATGTTTATGGACCCAAAATAGGTCATCCATGTTCACTCATCTTTCAAAAGATTATGATAATTTAAGGCCGATATATATACTCTAAAATCAGATCCAAGCAATCATAAGTGATTCTCTTGTCAAAAACTTTACCCAGGCTCCTACAAAGCTGACCAAGAATGGAAATGTTAAAAGGAGTAAAAATGCCAGCCGAGTTTCTCAAACAAAATAAAAATTTACATCTTTTATAATCTCAAAACAATGGACATATGAACCCCTATGGAAAATATAAGATTTGATCCCAATCTTCACATTAATCAAAGATTAAAATTAGAATTAAAATGGAAAAACTGGAAAGATGATATGATTGGTAACTAATACTCCAGAAGATTGTGATCAAGTATGATATTAGCCTAAATGCAGCCCAGTACATCCCGGTTTCCATTATTATCAGTAAATAATAAACAAATAAAATCCAATAATTTTTCCATAGAGAAACTTGTTAATACAGAATATAGAAAATACATCCTTACCTCAACTCCTAATAATGAGCAAAAGACGAGTATAGATGATAAAAGTATTATGTCAATGAAATGCATAAATTGAGACTACAATTAGGTTCACAGCTGCCAACAATGCAGCAAGTTTTGTGCTCCAAGCTCAATTACACCAAAGAGATAGTATGTTTATTTTCATTAAAGAAAGCTACGACTCTCCATGAAAGCCATCCAAACATGCCAGAATGCCAGATACATATACTTCGAAGAATTTCAACAGAAAAAAAGGGACTAGAAATAATGTCACTCAGGTCCTTATTCTATTTCTCATTGATGCTCTGAGGGAAGATATGAGAGGGTATCGAATGCTTTTCATGCTTAGCAAGAAAAAGATGAAATCTCAGTAGTTGCAAAAGGCCGTCAAGTTCAGAACTCACAAACAATTTAATAGCATACCTGCTCCTCAAACATTCTTGCCTCATTCGAGTTCCTCAACTTCAATTCAACAGTTGACTGTATCTTCTCAATAATAATTTCCTGATTCAGAAGGCTCACCTGTATTGTAATAATAAACGATTCATACAGGACTTTTAGAAATGTTGAGGAAAAGTAACGTATCAGGAGCAATACTCCTAAGTGATTCATAACCATTTGCAATACTAATTGATTGAAAAAGTAGCAAGACTGACAATCATCATTGGAAATGATTAGCCTATGTGTCTTTAGATTACCTTGACTATCCAAGTTGGCCTGCATCTCAACAACAGATATGAAATATACAGATTACTTGGTGATTAAACAAGCAACACATAAGTGTGTATCATTAATAAGATCTACACACGCAAGATGTTATGCAAATTGTGCAGAAATCATAGAAAATATGACAATGAACACTGGAAATCTAATACTAAGAGGGTGTTTGTTTCCGTTTTTGTTTTTGGTCTTTTGTTTTTGTTTTCAAATTCAGTAAAAAAATCTATTTGTTTGAGTTTTTAGTTTCTGTTTTTGGTTTTGGTTTCTTCTTGTTTTCAAAAATTATGAAAACTATAAAAAGTGATTTTTGTGTGCTCATTCTGATTTTTTTCATAATCTGATTTACTATCATTTAAATATTTATTATTTAATTATTTAATTATTAATAAAAATTATGAATAATTTAATTCAAGATTATGTATTTAATAAATTAAAATTAATTATCAATAAAAATTATGAATAATTTAATTTAATTTAATTTTTATAATTAAATTTTAATAATTATTAATAAGTATAATTAAATTTAAAATATATAAATATTCAAATAAAATCTTATTTAATAATTAAAATATATTTCTAATAACTATTAATTTATAAATAAAATTTTAATTTTTAAATTATTTATTTTATTAAAATAACATAATTTTATTAATAATTTTTTAATAAATATTATATAAGAGATAAGATAAATTTATTTAATTAAAAATAATTTATCTTTAAGTTTTATCTAATATGTAATTATCATCAGTGATAAAAATATAACTACATTAACAT
>JAOTAY010000189.1:5768556-5788759 GCA_025629805.1 Erythroxylum baracoense | reverse complement strand
CACCCACACACACCCACCCACCCACACACACACACACAGATATATATATATAGATACTTATATATTTATATAGCGAACACGTATATATAGTAAAGCGTACCTACTTTAGTATAAGCCTTTATATCGAATTAACTGAGTGGATATGTTGAGTTGGGGATTGCTTATATACATTGATCATTGCATAACTGAATGTTTACTTGATAAATTGCATGCTTAATAATTTGATATGTATTGTTATATTTGATTGTGGGGAATAAAAGATCTATAGGACGTGCCAAGTGATGGGTATGTATTAAGACCAAATGCACACTGGTTATAACTATGAGAGTTGTTTTGTTTATTATATTAAAATATGTTATGGGTCGATCTTCGTTGATGCTTGGCTCCCGATCGGACCCTTATTTGTGATACTTATGACTTTGGATGCTTTGACCAAGGGCTGGTCTATTGGTGATGCTTGGCTCCCCACAGCCCCTTTAAAATAAGAGAGCCTTATGGCTACATGAGTATAAGAGCATGGCTGGGCCGTTGGTGATGTATAGCTCCCCGCAACCATTCGAGGTTTAGAGTTATGAGGGCTTACCCTTAGATATTAGGGTCCTACAGATATTCTTCCCTACAATTTATTTGTGTTGTTGATATGATTGGATGTATAGCATGATGTGTATGTATTTTAATATTCATGCATGATTGTGCACATAGCATTGGGTATCGTAGGACAGTGTAAGCTTACTCAGCGATGTCTGACTCCCCTCAACTTTATTTTCTTTCAGGTCGGCTACCACCAACTTCGCAGTAGTGACTCCCGTGATGTGTCCGCTGTGGCCTACCTACGTTTATTTATGTTCTTTCTTTATTTTCATTTATCTTGTATTGTAGCATCTATAGTGACAGGATTTCATGAGTTATGACGCATACTATTGTTATTGTATTGTATGGACTTGCTGCGTTCTTAGGATTTGAATTTATTTTGTCACTAGTAGTAAGCCTACGTGTGATCTGGGGTTTTGAATCTCGGGTCCCATTTGCTGGTCACTGACCTGTTTCGAGTCGTGACAAAGTTGGTATCAAAGCCTAGGTTATAGATTTACGACCTGGGATGTTCTTTTGTTTGTCACTGCGAGCACATAAAAATCAACTTCTTTTTAAAGTAACTTCTTACAGAATATGTTCATATTCTCACTAGTGGTACTGACCATTCTTTTGCTTTCAATTTTAGCATAAATATATGTGCTCGATTTCTCGCTCGACTTGACCAAGAGGTCACAATGAAGCCTCGACTTAGGATGAGACATCTGCCCTTGCGGCTTTAGCTGGAAGGCGTGATAAGTGTAGAACGACCTGAACACGAGAGGTATCTGATAAGGCACCGGAGGTATCACAAGGAGTTCCTAGGGCACCTGTGTTTGATATGCAAGCATTCCTAACAATGATAGAGGCTAACAATGCTATGTTTCGAGACTCAATGATGATGATGTAGCAGCAACAGCAGCCAGCTCCCCCAGTGGCAGTCTTAGAACAAAAGAGGTCAGATATGCAATTATCTATGCATATGCAAGGTTTCATCTGATAGAGTTCGATGGAACTGGACCTCGGAAGGCTATTGATTTTCTAAATGAGGTGGAAATGCGAGGCAGGAGGCTATATTGCTCTGATACACAACTAGTGGGTTTGGTAGAGATGTCTTTACAAGGGATGGCCAAAGATTGGCACTGAGATCATATCCTTCTATACTTGGGTACAGTGACTTGGTCACAGTTTAGAGAGAGATTTATGGACTACTTCCTCTCTTTTGCAACTCGTGAGATGCTCATATCAGAGTTTCTGAACCTATGTCGTGGAGATAAGATAATGGAGGAGTACACCACGGACTTTATTTGCTTAAGTCATTTTGCCCGAAGATTGGTTCAGATGAGTTGAGGAAGAACAACCAATATGTGTTAGGGCTGGGACCCCTTTTCGTGAGTATGAATATAAGTTGTTGAGAGGAGTTCTCTACCTTAGTGGATATGGCCAAGCAGTTAGAGAGGATTCTGGTGGAGCAGGGTACCTTATCTATGGGAGAGTATAGTAGGAGGCACTCTGTAGGATCCTCTAGTTTTTAGTAACAATAGCAGTAGCAACCAAACTTTTCGCCAGAGTTCAGCCAGAGTGGGAGTTCTCAGCAAAGGGTTATTCAAGCTCATGGAAAAGAGAGATCTGGTCGTAGACATCTGGGAGGATTCAGATTCACACCTGGTGTAGGTAGCAGGCAGAGCTCAGGGTGCAATAGTTCGGGCTCAGCTTCTTCCATTTGTCAGCAGTGTGTTATAGTGCATCAGGGTCCATGTCACATACTACCAGGAGCGTGCTATAGATATGGACAGTATGGGTATTTGATTAGAGATTGCCCTGTGATGGGATATCAACAGTCCTCTTTTAGTGTGGCGCAACTTCCATTTCAACAGTCACAAGGGGATCACAGTTTGGTGGTCAACAGGGCAGAGAATTTAGAGGGAGATAGTTGGGAGGTAGATTTGGAGGCTGCAGTCTGGGACAATCTTTTAGCTCTCAGCAGGTAAGCCATAGTTAGGCTAGGGCGTTCTCTCTCACCCCTCAAGATGCACAGGCTTCCAATGCAATGGGATCAGGTATCATTCTCGTCTGTGGATTAGAAGCTTTGGTTTTAATAGATTCAAGAGAGACTCATTCTTTTATATCGCCCAACTTTGCTATGAAGTTAGAAATGGCACCGAATATGATGGTTGAATCTCTGTCAGTATCTACATCTCTGATTGATTCCATAAAGGTAAATTTGATCTACTACTTATGTTCCATGGAGATTAACGGTAGGAGATTGGTAGCGAATCTAATGGTATTGCTAGTTATAGATTTTGATGTAATATTGGGAATGGATTGGTTATCCCATCATTATGCTACCTTGGATTGTAGAGAGAAGGAAGTGATGTTTAAGATTTTAAGGGACGTAGAGTTTATTTTTAAGGGGGATAGAAAAACTACCCCTTCTAACATAGTTTCAACAGTAGTGGCTAACAACATGCTCAAACAAGGGTGCTAAGGATTTTTGGTCTCAGTCAGTGATTTAGCTGTAGAGGGCATCAATCTCCAAAACGTTCTGGTAGTTCAGAAGTGTCCAGATGTGCTTCCTGATAAGTTACCAAGGTTACCCCTAGAGCGAGAAATTGAAATTTGTATTGACGTGGTACCCAGTACGGCTCTGATTTCTACACCACCATATATAATGGAACCTGTAGAATTAAAGGAATTAAAGAAGCAGTTATAAGATCTATTAGATAAGGGTTTTATCAGACCTAGCGTTTCGTTATGGGGTTCACCCATGCTGTTTTTGAAGAAAAAGGATGGTTCTTTCTGATTGTGTATTGATTATCGACAATTAAATAAGGTAACTATCTACAACAAGTATCCACTACCTCGAATTGACAATTTGTTTGACCAACTTCAAAGTGCTAAGTACTTTTCTAAGATTGATCTAAGATCGGAATACCATTAGCTAAGGATCAGAGGAGATGATATATCTAAGACTGCCTTTAGGACTCGGTACAACCATTATGAGTTTTTAGTAATGTCTTTTGGCCTTACAAATGCTATAGCAGCTTTCATGGATATGATGAATAGAGTATTCAAGCCATTTTGGATAGGCTTGTGATTATTTTCATTATTGACATTTTGGTGTATTCGCAGATAGATAAGAAGCATGCCAAACATGTAAGAATGGTATTGTAGACACTTCAAGAACATCAACTGTATGCCAAGTTTTCAAAATGTGAATGTTGCATTCTTAGGACACGTGGTATCTCAAGGCGAAGCACAAGTGGACTCGAAGAAGGTAGAAGCTGTGATGAATTGGGAACAACCAAGGACCGTGGCAGGGGTACAAAGTTTTCTCGGGTTAGTAGGTTACTATCGAAGATTTGTTCAAAATTTTTCTAAGATAACAGCCTCGTTGACCCAATTGATGTAAAAGAATGTCCAATTTATTTGATCTTATGCTTGTGAGGAGAGTTTTCAAAAACTGAATGAGTGTTTAACTTCAACTCCAATATTAGCTTTACCAACAGAAGGTGGAGGATTTCAATTGTACTGTGATGCTTCAAAAGTTGGCCTTGGATGTGTATTGATGCAAAATGGTAGGTGATTGCTTATGCTTCCAGACAATTGAAAAAATACGAACAAAACAAAATGGTAGGTGATTGCTTATGCTTCCAGATAACTGAAAAAAGACGAACAAAATTATCCTATGCATAATTTAGAGATGGCTGCAGTAATCTTTGCCTTAAAGATTTGGCGACATTACCTGTATGGTGAGATATGTGAGATTTTTATAGATCACAAGAGTCTAAAGTATATATTTCAGCAGAAAGATCTAAATATGAGGCAAAGAAGGTGGATGGAATTACTAAAACGATTAGGACTGTATGAGCCTGTATCGTCTAGGGAAGGCAAATGTCATGGCAAATGTTTTAAGTAGGAAATCCTCAGGTAGTTTGGCGTATATCGTAATAAAGAGGAGAGCTTTGACCAAGGAGTTGCATGTTTTGATGGATCGAGGTACTGAGTTTCCGATTTTAGATGGAGGAATATTATTGGCCAAGATCAGGGTGCGGTCAGTATTATTGGACAGGATTAAGATTGCCCAAAGTCAAGATCCTAAATTTCAACGACTTATTTATGACGTTCAAAAAGGGCGACGTGCAGATTTTGAAATCAATAAAGAAAGCATCCTCAGAATGAATGAGAGACTGTGTGTTCCAAGTATAGAAAACTTGAAAGAGGAGATTTTAGAGGAAGCGCACTATGCTACCTACTATGTGCATCCAAGTTCCACTAAAATATACTATAATAGTAGAGATACATATTGGTGGGACGGTATGAAGAAAGATATGGCTGACTATGTTTCTAAATGCTTAACGTGCCAATAAGTAAAAGCTGAGCATCAGAAGCCCTCAGGTAAGCTACAACCACTGCCAATTCTTGAATGGAAATAGGAGAGGATCACGATGGATTTTGTGGTTGGCCTACCTTATTCAAGAACTCGATGTGATTCAATATGGGTGATTATAGATAGATTGAAAAAATCAGTACTTTTTCTACCCGTGAAGACTACTTATTCGGTTTCTAAGCTCGGTCAAGTTTATATTGATCGGATAGTGTGTTTCTATGGAGTATCTGTATCAATAGTTTTAGATCGAGGATCATAGTTCACATCTCAGTTTTGGAAAAAAAATTACAGGAGGTGTTGAGCATTAGATTATATTTTGGTATGACATTTCATCCTCAGACTAATAGACAGTCTGAAAAGACAATTCAGACCTTAGAGGATATATTGAGGATGTGTGTGATAGATTTTAGCGATAGTTCGGATTAACACTTGCCTTTGATTGAGTTCGCTTACAATAATAACTACCATAGTAGTATTGAGATGGCACCATACGAGACATTGTATAGACGAAAATGCAAGTAACTAATATGTTGGGAAGAGGTAGGTGAGAGGTAGTTAGAGGGCCCAAAATTAATCAAGAACAAATCAGAGAAGATCTCATTGATCAAACAAAGGCTAAAGATGGTTGTTAGTATATAGAAGAGTTATGCTAATCCGAAGCATGAGGAAATGGAGTTTTAAGTTGAAGTTTTAGTATTCATTAAAGTATCTCCAATGAAGGGTGTGATGAGGTTTGGAAAGAGAAAAAAAATTGTCTCCAAGGTATATTGGACCTTACGAGGTAACTGAGAGGATTGGAAATGTGACATACTAGTTGGCATTACCTCCGGACATGGCCCAAGTCCATCCAATATTCCATATTTCTATGCTTCACTGGTACATTCTTGACCCTTCTTGTATACTCCAACCATAGAGCGTGGAAGTGAGCAAGAATTTAACCTACAAAGAGGAGCTAATGGCTATTGTGGATTTGCAGGTGCGATAGCTTCAATCAAAACAAATTCCCATAGTTAAGGTGATGTGGAGGAATGCTTGCATTGAAGAAGCTAATTAGAAGACAGAGTGAGAGATGAGAGAATTGTATCCATAGTTGTTTCCTTAATAAACCTTATTATAAAATTCAAGGATGAATTTTTTTATAAAGGGGAGAGAATGTAACATCCCGTATGTTATATATCAGAGACAACTTCTTCTTTTTCCTCATTCTCTCATATTTTCATTTTAACCCCCCTAAAAGCTACTATTCATGAATTCCCTCTCTTTAACCATTCTTCACCGCTGGAGACTCAAACATGTTAGTGATATATACCAATCTCTTCCTATCGATGAGCCCATCACAACCATACCTATTTCAGCCGCCATCGTCACAAAAACTGAGGAGAAAAACTGACAAAAAATGCCAATCGTCGATCCGTTGCTTCCAGTGGTTATTGTCAGTCACCACTACCACCGTTCAACTTATCTTGACACCATGAACAAAAGCTCCATGGTCTCATCGCCAGCTGCCACCCAGATCACCACCGATTGATGGAAAAATAGGTTAGGGTTTCAGCTTGTTTTTCTTCAATTCGTTCAAATTTGTTGAAAATTTGAGTATGTTGCTTTGGAGAAAGTTGTTCAACTCATCAAAACCTTTCATTCGGTATAAAAATCATTGAATTCTAAGACTAAATATTTTATAGTGATTGGAGGGAATATTCCGGTGACCGGAGGAATATTCCAATCACCGGAGGTACTGTTTCGGCGACTATTTTGGTTACTTTTGTGAAAAAAATTTCTAATTCTAAAAATTATACTGATCATTTTTCTCTAAAGAACCATAGTGAGATTTTCAATAGTTTGCGAATTAAAAATCACGGAATGTTTAGGTAAGAATAGGAGAAATTTGCGAATTTCATAAATGGACTACTTAGGTAATTCAGACGATGCCTAAATTATTATTTGAGCCCAATAACTCCTAATTAGCACTGATTGAGATATTTTTCTTTCAATTTACTAGGTATCGCAGGAGTAGGACCCCATCGAAAGATTCAGACGGACGAGTTCAGTTACCAGGTAAGTTCATATCGACTTAATGTTACCTTAGTTGTATCAATAAATGAATATTGTTCAATGCTAGTATAAATGACATCATGTAGCAATGCATAACCACATTCATATGCATGTGTATATATATACCGATCATTACTTATATATTTATATAGCAAATGCATATATACAGTAATGCATACCCACTTTAGTATCAGCTTTTATATCGAATTAACTGAGTGGATACGTTGGGTTGGGTATTGCATACATGCATTGATCGTTGCATAACTGAATGTTTACTTAATAAATTGCATGCTTAATAATTTGATATTTATTGCGACATTCGATTGTGGGGAATAAAAGATTTGTAAGACGCGCCACATGATGGGTATGCATGAGGACCAAATGCACACTGGTTATGACTATGAGAGTTGTTTTGTTTATGATATTGAAATATGTTATGGGTCCATCCTTGTTGATGCTTGGCTCTTGATCGGACTCTTATTTGTGATACTTATAACTTCGCTTTGAGCGAGGGTTGATTTGTTGGTGATGCTTGGCTCCTTGCAGCTCCTTTGGATTAAAAGAGCCTTACGGCTACATGCGTATAGTAGCATGGTTGAGCCGTTGGTGATGAATAGCTCCCTGCAACCATTTGAGGTTTAGAGTTGTGAGGGCTTACCCTTGGAAATTAGGGTCCTATAGATATTCTTCTCTACAATTTATTTGTGTTGTTGATGTGATTGGATGTATAGCATGATGTGTATATATTTTAATATTCATGCATGACTATGCGCATAACATTAGGTATCATAGGACAGTGTGAGCTTACTCAGCAAAGTCTGACTCCCTCAACTTTATTTGCTTTCAAGTCAACTACCACTGACTTCACAGCAGTTACTCCCGCGACGTGTCCGTTGCGGCCTACCTACATTTGTGTATGTTCTTTCTTTATTTTCATTTATCTTGTATTGTAGTGTCTGTAGTGACAGGATTTTATGAGTTGTGACATGCACTATTGTTATTGTATTATATGGACTTGCTGTGTTCTTTGGTTTGAATTTATTTTATCGCTAGTGGTAGGCTTACATGTGATCCGGGGTTTTGAACCTAGAGTCCCACGTGTTGGTCACGCGCCTGTTTCGAGTCATGACATGTCTCTTCCTTTAACTTGTGCAAATTTACACCTACCTTTTCTGACTTTATAAGTACAAGTGCACCTTGAATTATCTTTAAACTTTTGTTGACAGTTTTTATTTTTCATTCAAGATCGTCTAGTCATGCTAGTGACAATAAACTCTTTTTTAGGCCTTCCATATGTTGTATTTCTTGAATAGTACAAATTATAACATTATACATCTTTAGCTTGATGGTTCCAATGCCAATAATCTTTAAAGGATAATAATCACAGTTGTATGTAAGTTCTCCTAAGATAGGTTCACAATGATGGAACTATTTTCTTATAGAGGTCATGTGAAAAAGTAGCTCTTGAGTTAAAGATCTATATGTCAAGTAGTGACTTCCTACTTTCATTTGTTGTCCCTGCATCACAATAAAGAATAGTGTCATTTTCTAAAATATTTGTGAAATTTCCTTAAGGATTGAAATTTTTTTAACTTAAAAAATCCTTTTTTAATTGATCTTGATTTCACAGTTGTAACATTTAATATTCTTCTTACTTCTTAATTTTGATATACTATAATTTTGGCTCCTACCTAAGTCATGTTTTGTTGATCTCCCTCTTATCGCCACTAAAGCTTTAACTTATAGTGAACCAGATTGTCTGTCTTCCTTATTCTTACATCAACATTCTTCCTCTAGAGCCCTAACTACGACATTATCAAAGACTAAGTAGTATGTAAAAAGATTATTTGTTAAGTTGAAGATAAGTTGATCATATAAATCAAGTAAACATTGAAGCAAAAGTTAAGTAAGTTTATATAGCTCAATTCTATAACTCAATATTATGAGTTGAGAGAATAAATTTGTCAAATTATTAATATACTTGGTCACTAAGTTGGATTCTGACATCCGAAGAGTATAAAATTTCCTCTTAAGGAAAATTTTATTATGGAGTGGCTTGACATTATACAATTTTATGATATGATCCCATATCTATTTCATCATTTTCTTCTCCTCTGCAATTGAGAAAACTTCACCAGATAAAACTAGATGAAGATTTGCAATAATATTCACATCCCATTTGCTGTCATTTGTGAAGTATGTCGACCTTTCGTTAATGGCTATAAAGTAATTATCCTTTGTAAGGATAACTTTCATTTTCTACGTTCATAACAAGAAATTATTTCTGTTGAACTTCTCAATCTTAAATTTGACCATCATTTGCTTCTATCCCAAACTACTTTGAGTTAAGATAAATAGCCCCACTATTTCTTATAAAAAATAATTGTATACATGAACAATACCTAATACCTTCAAAAAGTCAATAATATCTAGCTTATTATTAAATGCAAAGAATCCACCATAAGTGACTATTATAGAGCTTACGGTAAGTAGATATTTACAACTATATTAGGTTCTGATATCACTTGTTGGAATGATTAGGCAGATAGAACAAAATAATAACTCTATTTGAAAAAAGTAGGACACACACAAAATATTATCACGAGTGAAAAAAGGAGTTGCAATATAATCTCTAACTGTAATTAAAACCTATAGTATTGGAATTCACACAAATTCTACGCTTAGATACTTGAATTTTTTTTTGATATATGAACAAGTAGATGGATGAGTATCTATAAGTATATCAAACTAATTATAACTATTCATTTCAATTAGTTATAATTACCATGCACTAAATATTTACTTTATACAACAAATTAGTTATCTTTTTTAAAATTTAAAAAATAATATATAAATTCTTCTAATGTGAATAACATCTAGATATTGCAAATAATATCTAGATTCTTTAATAATATCTAATGTTGGTTTCTTTATAAATTTTTTATTAGAAGAACACCAAAAAAGAGTTAAACCTTGAAAAGGTCTTAATTTTCTCGATGATGAATTAAGGTATCTTTCCTGGCACAGGTATCAATCGGAACCTTCCCCAGCAGACCACAGCCATAAAGTAGACCATCATATATTTAGTGCTTACGCATATTTAATGGAAAGCAAACTTCAATGCAGGGAAGTTTTTTGAAGGGATATCACAGAGGAGTAATTTGCAAAGTTGAACTTATAAGAAGATTCTATCGATCAAGGAAAAAGGTACAGGACTTCATAACATGTACATGCACTCTATACTATTTATATAGACTGATTAAGAAAAACTAACTTGCTAACTAATTATGATGACCACTAGTAATGGATTATGATAATTAGTGGTTACTAACTCTGACAAATGAGAGTTGGTGTATTCTTCCGCTGCTCCAGTATAAGAATTGATGGTTGTTGTGAGCAAGTCACAGCAATAAAAGGCTCTGCACCCTACGTTCTGAATTCTGGGAACAAGATGAAAATGGGATCTAGCAAATTCACTTCAATGAAAAGGGGAAATGGTCATCCACTGCTTCAGTAAATACCCTTTCACGTGCTAAAATAGAGTTTATCCTCCGGAAAGGACCTCTTTGGCATCTCTGAACTTCAACTTGCATACAAAGGAATAACCCCGCAACCTTTCACTTCGAAATTTTTTTGATCAAATACAAAGGAGACCTCGTCGTAGCAGGTTTGGCTCAGCAGTTCACTGTTTTTACATATCCAATCAAATAGTGTATGATCAAACCATAAATAGACGTGCTCATCTCTATCACCGGAAGCTTCCACTTTGATGACAAAGTCATTGTAAACACTGTCGGTGTAATGATTATTTCCGCCTTCAAAGTAGCACTTATATCTCCCCGTCCTAACTGTTTTCCATGAAAAATGGAATTCCTTAAAATTAATGCATAGAGCGAATCCAGAGAAGCTGTTGTTCAACCAATTTAGAGGAAGCTGAACTTTGGTTGAATTTCCCCTACTCTGATACAAGAAACACTCTGGAATTCTAGTTCCAGGATAACACAGAGTAAAGTACGCAAGTTCTGCCTCGGAATTACTGAAAGTGAGATGCATATTTCCCTGAACCACAAATATGATGTGATGCACAATATCAGCAGGAAACTCATATTTAAGTGGGTAGTTTATTAGTGCTTATAAAAATGGAAGAGAATAAAGAGATACCTTATGATGTTTCATTTCGTATGCAAAACGATGACTTCTCACAACTTCATTTGTGATGATCTCACATTCATTTTCATCCAACATAAAGCAATTGCTCATATTGAGAAAACAGTGAAGGTTTTCTGACTCTCTAGTTAGCAGTGAGAGGTTAGATATCGTCTTCAGTGATTCACAATTTCTTGCTAGTAAAACAACTAGACTCGCTGGAAGCTCTAACAAACACTGAAGCCTTGGGCAGTCGCTGACGAACAGACGTTTCAATTGAGAAAGTTGTTTGATGGTTGAAGGGATTTCTTCCATATAATTTGCATCTAAGCCAAGTTCTTCTAGGCAGCATAAAAAGCTAAGATCCTCTGGCAATTTCCATAAATTACAATGCACTAGAGCTAATGACTTCAAAGACGAAAAGAAGTTTAATTGAAGCATTGAAAACACCAGCTCTTTTGCCAGAGATAACTTAAAACTATAAAGAGAATTCAAGCTAGTGAGGCTCGATGGAAGATGATTAAGTTTTACTCCGAACATTTCCAACGAGGCAAGCCCTTTAAGATTGGTAAAAGATGATGGTAGCTCTTCTATGCCTGTATAAGTTAACACAAGTTCCTTTAAATTTTCCATGGGTTCTTTGATCTCAGGGAATTCCTTTAGTTTTTCACAACGAGATAGATCAAGATATTCAAGAGAGCTTAATTTGCAAATGTTATCAGGGAGAGTCTCCAGTTGACAAGCCTTCATAGTCAAGCGTAAGAGCTTGCTAAGACGCTCGATAGATGAAGGCACTTCACTAATGGCAGTCCCATCTAAATATAGGTACCTTATGTTGCTAGAGATTTGTGGAAATTGCTTTAGGTTTGAACAATGGGAGATGTCGAGAGTTTCTAAATCTACATGACTTGGAAGACTCCCAATGGCTTGACAATTCCAGAGTGTCATAGATGTCACCTTATTTAAGTGACTAAGAGGTAAGGGAACTTTAACCAAACTGCTACAGCCACCAAGAACCCTTCTCTCAAGATTCATCATTTGAGATTCCATGAATTTTAACTTGCTCTCATCCTGCAGTGAACCAAAGTGTTGATCAAAACTTCTTTATTTTTAGTAATAAATATTCTTATTTCCTTACGAACGTACCTATGCTTCCCTCCAGAGTTGTTCAATCTTGCTGTTACACAATTTAAGCACCAAAAGATTCTTTGGATGGAAATTAACTGACAATGATTTCAATTGATATACATCCCATTGAAATCATAACTTTACCGATTATCGTCCAGACTTAGTCGACATAATTAAACAAACTCTAAAACATTTTAACTGTAAATTTGAAAAGTAAAAGTTGAAATTTTTGCTAAACGTGCCCATGCCTAATCATTAGAAACGTTGTTATTAGTTCTACCACTCTAACTGTACCTTATTTTATGGAGTTTTGAGTTGTTTAAGCTTTAGGTCTTCCAAGAATCATTCGAATACAAAAGATAAGTAAATATTTAAGATAGAATCAATAATTATATATAACACATGGGAATTAATCTTTAATAGTATTATCAAAATTTCCTTCACTTATCTTTTACTTATCCTCAAATTAAGTCTTATTTTAAATAAATAATACCTCCAATATAGTTTCATCAATCCATTTCTTATAAAATCAAATAGTACTTATACTTTAAAATTCAAGCTAGTCAAGACTAAAGCAATGACATACATTACAATTAAACTTCGTAAGGAAATATGCACAAGGATTAACTAAGACAATCTCATTCTAAAGTATGTATGAAGTTTCATTTTCTTTCTTCACAGTTATCACTCATTCAACTCATATGTTTAATGGTTCAATGTTTCTCTCAACATTCTCTAGTGCAAATATTCTACCATATGTTTGCTTTTACACTGAATTTCCATTACTTCAAGTATACACATACATAAGTCAAAAGGAATTTATTTCAGGTTGTAATAGAGTTATCGTCAAATGTAAGAATTAAAAGGTAAAAAATGATAAAACCATATATAAATATTAATAAGGCATCTAAACATATATAGGGAATAAACTTAAAAATTGGAATCATGATATTCAATTTACTTAGGAATGCTTAATTAATTCATATGAAAAAAATGGGTTGCACGTTTGATTTTCTTACTGTTGTCATTATGGCTCTTTTTTAATACATAAACAAAATAATTTGAACCACAATACGGAGCAATAGTGACAATGTAAGGTTTAAGTCCCATATTCCTCAAGAACACTCATTCAAGTTCTGCAATCCAATTATTGAATTTGTGAGAGACTTTTTCTCTAAAAAGCCCTATTGATATTTATGGTTGCGTAAGGACGCTTAAGTAGAGAATTTGGCTTGTAATATGATTATAACATAAAACAAAAAGGTCATAACTCAAATAGGCTAACTAGGGATATTGATTGGGGTGACTTTTTAAGCTAAAGGGTATAAAACAATGAAAGCCTTTTTCATTCTTATGCGGACATATATCGATATTGTATTAAAATGGTTTTAAGCAAGTTCTAAAGAATATTCATATAGAAGACAACACATCTTAGATGAAACATAGATGGATTTATGGCTCAAAATCTCATAAGAATTTAGAATCATCACAACTTCAAACAATGCCCTATCACCTGATCATCAAAGTAACTATAGCTAGTTTAACCATTTGACATGTTGCTACTCTTATTCTTAAAATACTGAATCCTTTAGCTTACACATAATTCAATTTATTCAAAATGCATATGATAAAACCATATAATAAACTAGCTTTAGTTAGCTAACAATTATGATAAAGTAAAGCAAAATCACACAACTAGACAGTAAATAGAACAAATTAAGTGAAACATTCTTTTATGCAAAATGAAACAAAACTAAACTAAATTAAACTCTCCCTCACATTAGAACCAAACATTATCCTTAATGTTAATGCAAAGTATAAGAAGTGATAAGTGAAAGGACTTCCTCTCTATCTCAAAGTTATTAGTATTTAAAAAAAATATGTTCCTATCTAACAAAATGTTGTTAGATTAAACGAAAAAGGCATTATTGAAAAAAAGATATCTTTTCCTTGATGAAAGTAAAAGTAGATTTATGTAATAGGAGAAAGGTTTTCCATTCCTTAGCCTGAAAGACATATGACCATGAAATAGGTATTAACTGGAACATAATTCATTGGGTGGTAAAGTTATGGAGACACCTCTTTCTTTCATATTTTAGACATGGAACAATATGATAATGCAAAAACATGGAAGAATTGAAATCTTAGATCAAAACACTATATATGGATGACATGAAATACCGAGATAGGAATTCTTAAATAGCACGCAATCAGAGCCAGTACTCACTACATCAAAAAAATTCCACTAATGAAAGATGTAAATCCATTGAAAAATAAAAAATACGTATTTAGATTAAATGTTGGTCTTTATTATTTTCTTTAATATCTGAAAAAACTGAAGGGGTGTAGTAGTTTCGCAAAAACTTCGATTTAACTGCAGTTACTTGTAAGGTTCTACTGCAGTTACTTATAACTGTATATGTCGGTTACTAGATATAAAGTAACTGTATCAGTAATTATTAATTTTTCAACACAAACGAAAACAAAAAAATAAATATGAAATTAAACATATCAACACCAAAATTTGGTAATTCGACACTCCTTATCTACATCTGCGGGGCCCTCACCCATCTTAATTCTTTTACTATCAACAATAGTTTTATACAAGGATTTACAGAGCTGACACCACTCAACCCTTGACACTATCCCTCATCCTCATAACTCGTGAAAGAATTTCACACTCAATAGTACTACCGTCTCGTACTAACCTTAACTAAGGATTTTCTCAAACAATGTTTAATGATAACGAAACAAAATAAACAACTCAAGTGATTAAACAATAATTAACATAAAAAAAGACAACATTTGAGATAAAAAGCAACTTCCCTAAATATGTCGTTTCATTAATGAAAGAATGGGAAGCTGTCTACCAAGACCGCTGCTATGAATCTTCGATATAGTCAATGAAACATCCTATGCACAGCAGCCACAAAATGTCTCAAATCAACAAATGTTTCATCACTGAAATGTTAACCCAATAAAGCTCTTCCCAAAGAAGTCTTCACTTAGTAGAGTACTTCATTTAGCAAACCCAAAACTAATCCACAATTGAACCAAGTTTGAGTCACGTCCAAAAACAATAATTAATGACCATTTTTCATTTTCCTCGTTTTTGTTCAGAATGATTATTTACATAAAAGGTTGTAGTTGAATGTTTACTTGTACTTGGAGATATTAAATGAATTCACAAAGAAGTTTACGGCTTCACATATACACCCATCAAGATGTGTTTTTTTAATCACTAAGGACCCATCCAACTTAACAATCCAAAAGCTGATCTCTAGATTTCCCACAATACATTTCAGCCCACCCAAAATGTGATCCTCACACACAGCAACTCAAGATAGAGTTCTATCACCATTAAACCATTATCCAAGAATCCAAGTCAAACAAGAAGTATTATTTTATCACAGGCCATGGTTCATCTATCATTGACCAATCAAATCCAAGGAATATTCTATCCTATTTAGTTTAGAGTTTGAACCAAATCAACATTATCTTGAAAGTCCAATTATCAAATAATATTAAAACACTCGCTAAAGTATCATTACTCACATTAATTCCATCTTCATAAGACTAATCAAATTCATAAACCCCATCATTGAGCATAGTCTCTTATACACATCAATCAACTGAACCTTAGAAAAACTATAAATAAAAATTCAAAAAGTCTAAATGATAAATCCTCCAAACCTCTCTTTTTTTAATAAATAACATCAAACTATACTTCAAAAATGTAAAGCACATAGTCCCTGTGCCCCTCGAGGAAATTCGAAACTGAGCTTATTCTTCGTCACATTATCTCGTTCATCAACTGTGTGGTTGATTTCTTCATCTGAAACAACTAACTTATCTTCAGTTGAACAGTTTCTTCAAAAGTAGTAACTAACTGCGAATCTGGACAATTTCTTATTTTTCCTTTACTACATCTTTGTGCTTATACTTGACCCTTTTTAACCCAAGAGTGCTTCGATAATATAGGTTGCCGCTGGAAATTTAATAGAGAATGTCTAGATTTTTGGTTTAGATCCATTTGACATATCATAATCTGAGATTGAGCTTTGAGCTGATTCATCTGCGTTTTTTTCCAAAAAAAATTTTATTTACTTAATTTTTCGTCATCAGTTACTTCCTTCTTGGTTTTTGTAAAGCAAGTAACTGGACTTTTGCTGTATAAAGCAACTAACACAGCACTATTCGTAGCTTCTTCTTCACTACTATTCTCATTCCCGGATTCATTCTCACTCTAAGTGCATGTATAGGACTTCGCTTTTCTCTTCTTCAAGGTGATAGCACATTCCGGTTGCACATGCCCGAAGCCTTGACATTCATGACATTGAATTTTCTTCACTTTTCTTTCACTTTTTTGAGTTTTCCTTTGTGCCTGAATGAATACTTTCATCCGTAATTTTCACATAGGATAATTTGAACTATCTAACAACAGTGGCTTGATGATTGATGCCCCTTCTTTTATAGTCATAATTGCGAAACAAGGACCTGCACCGACTTGATGTACTAAGTTCTGATTTGGTGACCTTCTCTGATACAAATTGAAAGAATCGAAAGGATGTAGTAGTTTCGCAAAAACTTCTATTTGAACGCAGTTACTTGTAAGGTTCTGCCACAGTTACTTATAACTGTATTTTTCAGTTATTAGATATAAAGTAACTGTATCAGCAACTGTTAATTGTTCAGCAAAAACAAAAATAGAAAAATAAATATGAAATTAAACAAATCAACATTGAAATTTAGTAACATAGTTCAGCACTCCTTGCCTACATCTGCAGGGCCCTCACTTAGCTTAATTCTTTCACTAACGACAATAGTTTTATACAAGGCTTTACTAAGCCGACACCACTCAACCCTTGACACTATCTCTCGACCTTATAACCCGTAAAAGAATTTCACACCCAATAATACCACCGTCTCTTGCTAACCTCAATAGAGAATTTTTCTCAAACAATGTTTAATGATAAGGAAAAAATAAACAACTCAAGTGATTAAACAATAACTAACATAAACAAAGACAACACTTGAGATAAAAAGCAACTTCCCTAAATATTTCTTTTCATCAACGAAAGAACTGGAAGTTTTCTACCAAAATCGCTACTATGAATCTTCGATATAATCAATGAAACATCCCATGCACAGCAACCACACAATGTCTCAAATCAACAAACATTTCATCACTGAAACGTTAAGCCAATAGAGCTCTTCATAGAGAAGTCTTCACTTAGTAGAGTACTTCATTCAGCAGACCCAAATTAATCCACAATTGAACCAAGTTGAAGTCACGGCCAAAAAGAATTCACAAAAAAGTTTACGACTTCACACATACACCCATCAATATGTGTTTTTTTTATCACTAAGGACCCATCCAACTTAATAATCCCAAAGCTGATCTCTAGATTTCCCACGATACACTTCAGCCCACACAAAATGTGATCCTCACACACATCAACTCAAGATAGAGTTCTATTGCCTTGAAACTATTATCTAAGAATCCAAGTCAAACAAGAAGTATTGTTTTATCACACAAAAAACCATGGTCTAGGTATCATTGACCAATCACATCTAAGGAATATTCTATCCCAGTTAGTTTAGAGTTTGACCTAAATCAACATTATCTTGAAAATCCAACTATCAAATAATGTCAAAATTAATAATAAGATACATAACATGTATGTTAACAATCTCCTCCTTTTGGCATTATTTGTCACATAATCAAAACTTCCCTTAAAGGAGATAATTGGACATATAATCCACATGAGAAAACAACTCCCCTTAATCAAACATCGAGTTCCAAATAACTTCCAAATGACTTCAAGTACATATAACATCAAGTTCGTCAAGTTCAAGAAACATCCAAAGAAACAATTATCCCGAATAAACAATTATCCAATCATCTAAATTTCTCCCCCTTGGGACAAAAAGATGCCAAAAATTAAGACTAATAGTCATGGAGATACCTTAAAATCTCCCCCTAAATTGAACAGTCACCAAAAACAAACTAATGTCTCCCCCTTAGGACAGAACAATGTCAAAATAAGAATCTCTTTATTGTGATCAATCTCAGTGAATAAAGAAGCATAAAAATCAGTAGTACATCCAGCGGAAGAATCATAAACACTCTAAAATGACAATTTACCAATAGTCAAAACACTCGCTAAAGTATCATTACTCACATCAATTCCATCTTTATAAGACTGATCAAATTCATAAACCCCATCATTAAGCATAGTCTCTTATGCACATCAATCAACTGAACCTCAAAAAAACTACGAATAAAAATTCAAAAAGTTTAAATGATAACTCCTTCGAACCTCTCTTTTTTTGTTAATAAATAACGTCAAACTATACTTCAAAAATGTAAAGCACACAGTCCCTGTGCCCCTCGAAGAAATTTGAACCTGAGCTTATTCTTCGTCACATTATCTCGTTCATCAACTTTGTGGTTGATTTCTTCATCTGAAATAACTGACTTATCTTCAGTTTGAATAGTTTCTTCAAAAGCAGTAACTAACTGTGAATCTGGACAATTTCTTATTTTTCTTTCACTACGTCTTTGTGCTTGTACTTGACCCTTTTTAACCCAAGAGTGCTTTGATAACATAGGTTGCTGCTAGAAATTTAACGGAGAGTGTCTAGATTTTCAGTTTAAACTCATTTGACATTCTTGTTCCCTTTTCGGTGCTGACCAGCTTCAACTTTGTTTCATTAAGCTCATCTATTGTAGATAACAACTTCTTCTTAAGATCTTGAATGGTGTTCTTCATAATAGAGTTTTGCTCCTTCAAGTTCTCATTTTTCTTACATATTTAGAGCTATCTAGCTTACATTAACTCATTGGCTTCATAAATACCTTCCTTTTATTATCTAAAGTACTGTCATCATTATCATAATATGAGATTGAGCTTTGAGCTGATTTGTTTGTAATTTTCCCAGAAATTTTTTATTTACTCAATTTTTCGTCATTAATTACTTCCTTCTTGGTTATTGTAAAACAAGTAATTGGACTTTTCCTGTATAAAGCAACCAACACGGCACTATTCATAGCTTCTTCTTCACTACCATTCTCACTCTCGGATTCATTCTCACTCGAAATGCTTGTATAGGACTTTCCTTTTCTCTTCTTCAAGGTGTCAGCACATTCCGGTTACACATGTCCGAAGCCTTGACATTCATGACATTGAATTTCTTCACTTTTTTTCACCCTTTTGAGTTTTCCCTTATGCTGAATACTTTCATCCATGATTTCCACGTAGGATAATTTGAACTATTTAACAATGGTGGCCTAATGATTGATGCCCCTTCTCTTATATCCATAATTGCGAAACAAAGATCTGCACCGACTTGATGTACCAAGTTCTGATTCGATGACCTTCTCTGATACCAATTGAAAGAATCGAAGGGGTGTAGTACTTTCGCAAAAAGTTCATTTTACCACAGTTACTTATAAGGTTCTGCCACAATTACTATATATAAAGTAACTGTATCAGTAACTGTTAATTTTTCAGAACAAACGAAAACAGAAAAATAAATATGAAATTAAACAGATCAACACCAAAATTTGGTAACAGATTTCAGTACTCTTTGCCTACGTCTGCGAGGCCCTCACCCATCTTAATTCTTTCACTAATAACAATAGTTTTATACAAGGCTTTACTAAGCTGACACTACTCAACCCTTGACACTATCCCTCATCCTCATAACCCGTGAAAGAATTTCACACCCAATAGTACCACCGTCTCGTACTAACCTCAACAGAGGATTTTCTCAAACAATGTTTAATGATAACGAAACAAAATAAATAACTCAAGTGATTAAACAATAACTAACATTGTAACATCCCGTTTCCAGAGAACGGGTCGGACCAGAGAAACGGGTCCAAGTGTGGTAAATCGACACATCTCATGC
>JAOTAY010000189.1:5742133-5761863 GCA_025629805.1 Erythroxylum baracoense | reverse complement strand
AGAGACGATAAAATGCTAAAACAAAACCCACATGAAACATCAGAAATTAAGAAACTAAGGATTTTTGAACACGTACCAGAGATACTAGCGATGCAGTAGACAAGAGCAAAGATAATTTCAATGCATAACAATATGGAATTAAAAGACATATCAATATCATTTCAATGTAAAATGCAATAGATGTTCTAGCCTTTTCAATGATAAATATACTCCAACATGTCTTCCAATACACAATTTAGCTTTCTTAAAAGTTGGGATCAATATGTATTATAACTATTTTTTTCATTTTCTCTTCTCTTCCTCGAAACATACACATTAATGCCCTTACATTCTTTCAAAAGCATAACTAAAAAAGAAGTTAAAAATTTGTGACATTTAAACGACCTAACAATTTGTAACATATCAAAGTATCTTGGTTATTGAAACACCTGAAGGTTATAGTTCCGCAATATATATGTTCTACCGTTGTTACTTTGAACTGAACCTAATAGTTACTTAATAAAAAGCAACTTTATTTGCAACTGTAAATTTTTCCATAATTAAATTGTAGGCAGAAAAATCAAATAAGCGACAAATAAATCAACAATCGAAGTATAATAATTTTACACAAGGTTTTACTGAGTTGACATCATTTACCCTTTGACACTATCCACTCGTTCTCACTCCCCGTGAAAGTATTTCACTCCCAATGGCACAACCACCTAGTGCAAACCTCAACAGAGGATTTTTGCAGCAACAAAAGTTACTAAATATGAAAAATATAATTTCAAGTGATTGAAACAATAATAACATGAACAAAGAGACACTTAGTTAAAAGATACTTCCCTGTATGTATAGCCTCATTAACCCGAAATCTTAGGAAGTTGTCTAACAAAAATTCTAGTGTGAACCTTCGAAATAATCACTGAAGAGATCCATGTATAGCAGCTACAAAAATCATTAAATAAATATATGTTTCATCACCGAAACATGACAAAAATACATCTGCCCAATTGATGAATTTACTTCACTTTTTTCCTTTACAAAAACGATGATCAGTAGTCCACTCATTCACACATATATATAGGGAATGTTGCTAAAGATAGCTCAAATTACCAAAAAATATAGCTACCAGATATAACTCAAATCACCAAAAACTATGCTGCATATTATCTCCAATAAATCATAGTTATCTTATCTCCAATTCTAATAAATCCTATCTTATCTAGGATTCTATTTCAAGTAGGATTTCTTTAAATCCTATCTTATCCAAGATGTTGAAATCATATCCCAAGTTATGTTGAAATCATATCCCAAGTTATCTTCTTATTACTTATAATATATTAGATATATTAAACTACAAATAATCCCCAAAATAATTAATAAGATATCTTAACAAATATCTTAATAGTTACAAATGAAGGTTGAAGATACAATTCATATTACATAAACAATGCTCCTAATTCCCGTCTTCTACACACATAAATAACATCACCATATTCCTCTTATATCTTTTTGCATTCTTTGGAGATTGGTAGCTCAAGTAAGAGTAAGGACTCAGTTCAAATGAAGACTCACTTGAACTAGTCATCTCGAGCCAAGGAAGTACATTCCTAGGTTTGGTACAAAAGTAAAAACTCAATACAAGCCAAGCAAGATTGACTAAAGAGGTGAGGTCAGACTTATGAAAATAAATGAATAGTAAACCCTTAACAAGTTAGATCAAAATACATGCCCAATTTCATTAATCATAAATTTGGATTGATAAATCTCTAAAAGGTTAGACCAAAATTGAACTAAGAGGTCAGGTCAGATTGGTGAAATTAAAAGAGGTTAAATTAAAATACATGCTCAATTTCATAGATCATAAATTCAGGTTGTTAAATCCCTAAAGTTACATCAAATTAGGAAAAAGGACTTACCACACTTTCCTCCCACTCCTCCATCACGAACCAACATGCAAATAAGATTCTTTCTTCCACTCCCTGTCACCAATAGCTCCATCTTAATCCTTCATTATGGGCGACTGCCACTCTTCTATCGCGTTTTATTTCTTTCCCATTCCCCTTTGTGCTTACAGAACACGGAAGTTTGAGCTTTGCTTGTTTCAAAAAATGCTTCCATTTCTGTTTACAAAACGTAGAAGGTTTTGTTACAAAACACTTGCGTTGGTATTCAAAATTGTTCATCCAATACTTGTCTTTTTTTGGACAGACTAACAATTGTAGTAACTTGTATAACTTATGTAAGGATTCATACATATTCCTATACAGTAGAGATGTAACTGTAAAAATCTCTTATAATTACTGTCCTTTTAATATAAGTTTATAAAATATGCAGGGAATATATTAAATTATATAAGCCTCATATCTTATTTTATTATCTTCTTTATATGAATAAAAGTCATACTTTTATTATCTGTTGGGTTCCAATTCATTATATCCCGAAAAACACTAAGAATCATATTGTTCTAAAGGTGCTCGATGAAAAGTCTCATTAAAATAGACACCGGGTATTTAACAAAGAACCTCATTTGAAACGCACACAGAGTATTCGAAAAAATTTCGGTACGAACTTGGTTGGTGAAGTAAGTTGTGAACAAAGTATGATTGAGTGTTGATGACAGCTGGTAACACAAAAGTAGCGTGATTAAGCTTGAATGTGGGATAATTGCTCCAATGCTTTCTAGTTTGTACTATAGGTAAGGAAGGATCGTTCTCATAAATAATTTTAGTTCGCCAACCGTTAAATAAAACATATTTGATGAAGTGATTGTAATGATACGAAATTTTGTGATAATTAAAGAAAATAAATTAAAAATTGCAATTATTAAAGAAGAGAATTATCAATGAAATAAAATTTTATTCTTGGCCAATTCCACCATTGTAACTATGATTAATTATCGATCAAAAAATATTATTTCATAAATCATATATTCGATATAATATTAAATACATATTTTTCATTAGAATTAGTATTCAAAAGCATGTAATTCAAATAACCCTTATTGTTTAACACTTTAAAAATGGTCCAAAATTTAATTCAAATGATAGGTTTCAAAAAAGAAAGACCAACAATCATGGTAATACAACATGCAAGGTTAAATTTAATCTAGCTGAACGCTCTACCTAAAAATTAATAATATCTGATGTAGTAAATTAAAAACTCGTAGATGCTATAGAGATTTAAAAAAATGAAACTTTTGCATATTTAATATTTAATCTAGTAGTTAATTATTTCAATAACTAAACTAATCATGCACATGAGAAAGCATTCAAAATAATCATAAAAACAAAAGCACATAAGAACATTTCAATATATGAAAGATAAAATCCTTTTGGGTAGAATCCAAATTTCCGTCAATCTACAAAGTTTCAAAGGATTCAATGTCCTTTAACTAAGATAAGAAAAAAAGTTAATAATGGTTATAGTTGCTTCTAACATCTATTGAAGAGAAATTATACTAATGTCTACCTAAGAGAAGAAAATAGGGTTTTGTAAGAAGTTGGAAAATAGCGATGGAAAACTTCGTATGTCTTTTCTCCTTCACTTAGGTCCTATTTTGTAGCCACTTTAATCTTAGGTTTTGTTAATGTTGGGATCTTTTTATTATGAGTCTTTGGCTCTGACACCCTAACTATACCTTATTTTATGGTGTTTTTATTTGTTTAAGCTTTAGGTCTTCCTTGATTCATTTTAATTCAAAAGATAAGTAAATATTAAGATAGAATCAATAATTACAGATAACATAAGGAAATTAATCTTCAAAATGATTATCTTTAATGGTTTTATCAAATTCTCCCACAATTATCTTTTACTTGTCCTCGAGTAAGTGATATTTAAAATAAATAGTACAACCTGTTAGCTTAAGGTTTATGCTTAACGATTTTGATGATAATTATATTATATTTCAAAATTCAAATTGGATTTATTTCCTTTTATAAGCAAGGATATAATTCTTAAAAGGAAATAAAATCATTGAATAGTTGCTTCCTTCTTGTAGGAACCTTCTTTATAAACTTAACTTTTTGGAAATGGTTCCATAACATCCAAAAGGATCTTACTAATTTGAATAATTAGCTCCGGAAGTCTTGACAGATTGTCTGAATATCGAAGATTTCAGTAGAGATAATATCTAAGATTAAGCAATAACTAGTTGAAGAAATTTTCTACTTAAGGAAGAGCCACTGCATTTACAACAGACACGCAAACACGAGACTTACGAAATATCTTAGAGCTTCATTATTTCTTGAAAGTTATATCAAACTCTTTGTGCCTTAAAAAGTGATATCACTATATTAAGAGAAACTATTAAATTCTTTATACATTTCTTGTTGAGAGCTTGTAAAGGCTAGCAAAATACTACTACTGTAGAAGGTTGAAGAACCTTGAAAAATATACACTTGTGAACTTATAGAGGCTCATCAAATTACTAGTTGGCTTTTATAGTGAAAAACTCAAGTTAGATACTTGGGGACTGGATGTAGACTTCATTATAAACTGAACCAATATAAATCTACTGTGTCATTTTCTCTCTCTTCCTTACTTTAAAAATTTTTCATTATAAGTTTTCACTAGGCTCCTTTAATTTTACAATAGGCTCCTTCGGTTTTTATATCGTAAGAAGTTTCTTTCAAAAATTAGTAGGCTCTTATTGTTTTGAGCGTTAATAGGCTCCTTTCAATTAATTAACTCCTTTCTATTTGAGCGCTAATAGGTTCCTTTCAAATTAACAGGTTCCTTTTTTTTCAACGTTGACAGGATCCTTTCAAAAGTTTATAAGACCCTTCTATTTATAAATTTATTTTAATTTAGCAGGATTTTATTGATTTGAAAGTACCTTAAATTGTTTTGCAAACAATTCACCCCCTTGTGTATGTTTGCTTTATCATTTGGTGTCAAAGAAATATTTCACATTTATCTTGTTTTACAGTATGTGATAAATCATGACAAACAATTTGAGAAGCCTTAAAGGACAATCTGTCTTAAAGCCTCCATATTTCAATGGAAACAGATACTCATACTGGAAAGAGAGAATGACTATCTACCTCCAATCTACAGATATTGAAGTCTGGCAAGCCATCAGAGTTGGAGCTACACTTCTAACTACCGATAACACAGAAGTGTGGTATGATGCTGACAGAAGAAATGCACAGCTAAACGCTAAAGTAAAACATCATCTATTCTATGGACTATCACTAGAAGAATATGAAAAGACATCCTATTGCTCTACAGCAAAGGAAATGTGGGATAAAATTTCAAGTCACCTTTGAAGTAATGAATGAGGTAAAGAAACATAGAATAAGTCTTTTAGTACATCAATATGGAACTATTGGCATGAAATAGGGAAAGATCATAGACGAATTCTTCAGACGCTTCAATAACATCATCAAGGCCTTAAAGAACTTGGGAAAGATATATCTTAATGACGAGCTCGTAACAATGATTCTAAGGTCACTACCAAAGAAATGGAGACCTAAGGTCACAGCTCTAGAAACAACAAAGGATCTCGATACCATCTCATCAACTGGCTAAGAGGAAACTTGATGATCCATGAAGTTGAGCTTAGGCAAGATGAAAAATCCTCATACAAAAGAGGAATTTCACTAAAAGCAACTATCAATCAATCGGTGATGAAAGTGACATTGAGTTACAAGTAGATGGAGATGACAAATTCAATTTTATGGTCAGGAAATATGCCCACTTTTACAAGAAGAAGCTAATGAAGAGAAGTGAAGGGAACAAAAAAATTGAAAATAATAAGATCTACCAAAAGGCAGTAGTAGTAATAACAATAAATAAACCAATATAATCATATGCTATCACTGCAAGAAGCCTAGACAAATAAGACTAAAAAGCCCTCTTCTTCAAAATGACAAAACCGAAAAAATAAAACCTAGGAAGCAAGCTACGACTGTAGCCTGGTCAGATGAAGATTTTGAAAACCTCAAAGAAGAAGAGATAGAAGAAGTCAACAATGTTTCCTTCATGGCTTAATCAGGAGACGATGAGGTATATTATTCTAACTCTTATATTAAACCTGATGAATTGAGAAATACATGTCAAAAATTGTATGATCAATACAAAAATTGATAGTGAAGTATTTTAAAGAAGTTGAGAGATCCAAGAACAATGAAGCATCTTTAAAGAGTAAGACTAAATCATTAGAATCTGTGAATGACAATCTGACAACTAAGAATATATTTCTTCAGGATGATTATAAGAAAAAGGTTTCGAAAAAGGAAGTTTTAGAAGAAAGATTAACCAAGTTAGAAAATTCTTCGCTTGACAATGATTCTGATAAAGTGAAATAGCTAGAAGAAAAGGTTGTTGTCTTAGAACTTGAGAAAAGAAATGTGTTGGAAAGATCTTATCTCTAGAAAAAGATCTTGTAAAGTTCGTTGACAGAAGGAACAACCTTGATGCACTACTTGGTAGTAGTAAATGCATTTTTGATAAAGCTGGAATAGGTTACAATGGAAATAATAATATTAGGCCATACAAGAATTTCTTTGTTAAATCCAACAGTGGCTATAGTAAAAATAGTAAGAACTTGATACATAGTAGAAATTATAGTAATTCTCATTTATTTGTTTTGTGCTTGTATTGTGGTAGACATGGTTACATTAGTCATTCTTGTAAGCTTTGTAAAATGGAGAAATTATCTTAAATGTATGTTTGGAGACCGAAAGGTCAAGCTACTAACTTGAAAGGACTCAGAAAAATTTGGGTACCTAAAATGAGATAATACTTTCTACAAATATGCTTCAAAAAGGAGACAAAAGAAAATTAATGGATAGTCGATAGTAGCTATTCGAGACACATGGTAGGTGAAATATCACATTTCAACTACATTGAAAGAAAAGACAGAGATAATGTTGTCTTTGCCACTAAAAACAAGGAAAAAGTTACTAGAATTGGTAAAATTGGTGACTCTAACTCTGCTTCAATTGATAATGTTCTTTATGTTAATGGATTAAAATATAACTTGATAAGTGTAAGTTAATTATATGATAAGGGTTATAGAGTTACTTTCTATGCATCACATTGAGAAATTATTAATAATCTAAATGACAATATTGTATTTATTGGTCCTAGAAATCAAAACATATATTTAGAAATCAAAACATATATTGTGTTCAATTGGAAGATATGTCTTCACAAAATGTGAAATATTTTGTTTATATAAAAAAAGAATTCTTTTATCTGGCATAGAAGATTTGGACATGCTAGCATAAGCATTCTATCAAAATTGTCTAAAAATGAGTTAGTAAGAGGACTACCGTTTTTGAAGTTTGAAAGCAATCAAGTTTGTGAGGCTTGTTTAAAAGGTAAACAAGTTAGAAGCATCTTTTCTCCCAAACATATTGTGTCTACTAACCAACCAATTGAACTTATACACGTGGACTTATTTGGTCATACCAAAACTCAAAACTTTAGTGGTAAACATTACAACTTTGTTATAGTAGATGATTATTCTATATTTACATGGGTTTATTTATATCAAATAAGGATGATTAATGTCTGTGAGAAGTTTTACAAAAAAATTCAAATTAAAAAAGGATATTGCATTACATCTATGCGAAGTGATCACGGAGGAGAATTCAATAACATAAAATTTAAAGATTTATGTAATGAAAATGTGATATCTCACCATTTTTCATGCCCAATAACTCCTTAGCAAAATGGAGTTTTTGAGAGAAAGAATAGGACTCTTGTTGATATGACCAAAACAATACTATGTCAAAGTGGTATACCTTATGGTTACTAGGCAGAAGCCGTGTCAACTGCTTGTTACATACTTAGCAGGTGCCTTATAAGACCTATTTTGAAAAAGACCCCTATGAGCTGTGGAAAGGAAGAAAACTAAATGTCACTTACTTTCGAGCATTTTGCTACAAATGTTTCATTCTAAATAATGCGAAGGACAACCTTGAAAAGTTCGATGCAAGATTAGATGAAGCTATCTTTCTAGGCTACAGTACTGCTAGCAAAGGATTTAGAGTTTACAAAGAACAAAGAAGATAGAATAATCAATACATGTAGTGTTTGATGAAGCACTACCTTCGACAATAGCAACTGATTCAGATGATGAAGAGCATCCCTTGATTCCTAAAAATACATTGACTACAATTATAGTACCTTCTAAATCACAAGATTAAGAAGATCCTTTTGAAGCCAGGATGGTGTAGGATGCTTCCTCTCAGTAGGATTCTATGCAACAAAGAACACCAAGAGAATGGTGAGGTCAAGATACAGATACATTTTAGGAGACCCTTCTGAAAGTCTAAGAACTAGATCATCCTTCAAGAACAACTTTGTTGCCCTCATCTCACATTTAGAACCAAAAATCGTTGAAGGGGCTCTTACTGATGAAAATTAGGTTTTAGCCATAAAAGATGAACTGAATTAATTTGAAAAAAACACAAAGTTTAGAATCTAGTACCTCATCCGTAAAACAAGTCAGTCATTGGAACTTGTTGGGCGTTTCGAAATAAATTTGAAAAAAATGGTAAGGTGGTAACAAACAAAGCAAGATTTGTGGCTCAAGGTAATAATCAACAAAAAGGTATTGATTTTGATGAAACTTATGCGCCTGTTGCTAGACTGGAATGGATTATAATTTTACTTACCTTCACATGTTATAGAAACTTTAAATTGTTCCAAATGGATGTCAAAAGTTCTTTCTTAAATGGATATATTAATGAAGAAATGTTTGTTAAGCAACCTCTAGGTTTTGAAGATAAAAACCATCCTGACTACGTGATGAAGTTAACTAAAGCCCTATATGGTCTAAAATGGGCTCCTCGAGCATGGAATAAGAGGTTAAGTAATTTTATGCTTAAGAATAACTTTGAAAGAGGAAAGGTAGATAAAACCTTATTTATTAAGGAAAAGGAGAATAATTTACTCATAGTGCAAATATATATTGATGAAATAATATTTGGTGCTACTAATCAATCCTTCTGTAAAGAATTCTTGGCATTGTGTAGGGGGAGTTTGAAATGAGCATGATAGGAGAACTTTCTTTCTTTCTCAGATTACAAATCAAACAAACAGAAAAAGGGATGTTTATTAGTCAAGACAAATACACAAAGAAACTTATCAAGAAGTACTATTTTGAGAATGCCAATCCTAAGGGTACTACTATGTACATAGGAGCTAAATTTGATAAGGATGAAGAAGGCAAGGCTAAGGATGAGACAATTAGGTCATTAATATATCTTACAAGCTTAAGACCAGACATTATGCTTAGTGTGTGTCTTTGTGCATGCTTTAATCAATTCCAAAAGAAAGCCACCTTCAAGCAATCAAGAGGATCTTTTGATATTTTCATGGAACTATGGATTTCGGACTATGGTAGTTAAAAATTGAGTCTTTTAACATAGTTGGCTATTGTGATGTAGGTTATGCAGGTGATAAAGTTGATCGAAAAATCATAAGTAGTCACTGCCAATTTCTTGAAGGATGTCTAGTTTCTTGGTCTTGCAAGAAACAAAATTACACAACTCTTTGAACAACTGAAGCGGAATATATATTAGGTGCCATCTGTTATACTCAAATATTATTGATGAAGCATCAAATCCATGATTTTTCTCTAAACTTTAATCATATTCTTATATTATCTGATAATACTAATGCAATTAATTTTTCAAAAAATCCTGTACATCATTCTAGGACTAAGCATATAGAAATCAAACCTTATGTTTTTAGAGATCATGTTTTAACAAAAACCATTGATCTTTTGCATGTTAATAACAAAAATCAAGTAGTTGATATCTTCACTAAGCCACTCTCTGAAGATAGATTTTGTGTGTTAAAAAAAGAGTTTGATATGTTTAGACTATATGATATTATATATGTATGAATTTTCTATGCTACTTCTCTCTGTAGATATTAGTAGGATCCTTCTACTTTAGAAGGCTCCTCTCAGTTTTTAAGACCTCCTCTTAGTTTAGTAGGCTCCTCTTAGTTTAGAAGGCCCCTTTGTTTTAGAAGACTCCTCTCAATTTAAATAGAGCAGATTACATGTGTCCTAAAAAGGAAGTCATTCATGACGTCATTTCAGCTTTAAAAAACATACACGCAGTTCTAACAAGCGACTATATAGAACTGACAGAAGATACATAGATAATCCACTTCCTCTTTTATCGTGTACGACTGTCCTTCTTCAAATGAAATCAACGCTAAAAAATCTTTGAATCTCTTTAATAACTCTATTGTTATTTTTCTGTCTGACTTATTCGTCCTGGTGTTAATCTTATGAATGTTTACGTTCCTTCCTCCCTATTTTTTGATAATGAAAAAAAGGGGAGAATTAATGATATACTTTGCACTTGATAATACATTTTCAATATTGCATTGATGATATATTTGCTATTGATGATATATTCTGTTGAAATGTTGTTGAACTTGTGGAGTTTAAATCTGTGATAAACAAACAATGTCAGGCTCCTTTTAATTATAACTGCGAGTAAAGTTTACAAGTATCTTTCAAAACCCTTTATCATTATTTAAATTGAAAATACATCTATTATTATTTTTCATCATTAAAAAGGGGGACATTGTTAGCTCAAGCTTTATGTTTAACAATTTTGATGATAACTAAATAATATTTCAAAATTCAAATTGGATTTATTTCCTTGTATAATCAACGATATAATTCTCAAAAGGAAATAAAATCATAGAATAATTGCTTCCTTTTTGCAGGAACCTTCTTTATAAACTTACCATTTTAGAAATGGTTCCATGAAATCCAAAAGGATCCTACGAATTTGAATAATTAGCTCCGAAAGCTCTGACAAAATGTTTGAATATTGAAGATTTCAGCAGAGATAATATCAAAGATTTAGCAACAACTAGTTAAAGAAATTTTCTACTTAAGGAAGAACCACTGTATTTGCAAAAGACACACAGACACGAGACTTACAACATATATCTGAGCTTCATTATTTCTTGAAAGTTATATTAAACTCTTTGTGCCTTAGAAAGTGTTATCACTCTATTAAGAGAGACTGTTAAATTCTTTATACATTTCTTATTGATAGTTTGTAGAGGCTAGCAAAATATTACTATATATTGTGGAAGGTTGAAGAACCTTGAAAAATATTCAGTTGTGAGCTTGAAGAGGCTCATCGAATTACTACTTGACTTTTGTAGTGAAAAGCTCAACTTGGACACTTAGGGACTAAACGTAGGCTTTGTTATAAGCCGAACCAGTATAAATCTACTGTGTCATTTTCTCTCTCTTTCTTACTTCTAAATTTTCAAATTATAAGTTTTCAAGAAGCTCCTTCAGTTTTACAATAGACTCTTTTTGTTTCTATGTCGCAAGAAGTTTCTTTAAAAAGTTAGCAAGCTCTTATCGATTAAACAACTCCTATTGTTTTAAGCATTAGCAGGCTCCTTTCGATCAATTAGCTCCGTTCTATTTGAGTGTTAATAGGCTCCTTTGAAACTAATAGGCTCCTTTCTTTTCAACGTTGACAGGATCCTTTCGAAAGTTTATAGGACCTTTTATTTATAAATTTATTTTAATTTAGCAGGATTTTATCAATTTGTAAGTACCTTAAATTTTTTTACACACAATTCACCCCCTCTTGTTTGTGTTTGCTTTATCACCACCAACATCATACCATTTCTTATAAAATCAAAGAGTACTTGTACTTTAAAAACCAATCCACTCAAGATTGAAGCAATAATATACATCACAATTAAACTTCACTAGGAAATATGGACAAGAATTAACTAAAACAATCTCAATTTAAAGCATTTATAAAGTTTCATTGATTTTCTTCACAGTTATCACTTGTTCCACTTATGTGTTTAATGGCTTAGTGTTTTTTGCAACCTTCTCTAATGCAAATATTCTACCATATGCTTGCTTTTACGCTAAATTTCCACCATATAAAGTATATACACATATAACTCAAAATGAATTTATTTCAGGTTGTAATAGAGTTATGGTTAAATTAAAAATCAAAAAATAAAAACCATAAATATTAATAAGGCATGTAAACATATATAGGGAATAAACTTAAAAATTGGATTTATGACATTCAACTCAGTTAGGAATGCTTAATTAATTCATATGAAGAAATTTGGCTGCACATTAGATTTTCTTGTTGTTGCCATTCTTGCACTTTTTTTAATAAATAAACAAAATAATTTGAACCACAATATAGGTAAAATGATAACATAAGGTTTAAGTCATGTATTCTTTAAAAACACTCATTCAGTTCCAGTATTCCCATTCTTGAATTTGTAAGAGACTTTTGGTATAAATGCCCTATAGATATTTATGGTTGGGTAAGGATGTTTAAGTAGAGCATTTGGCTTGTAATATGGTTATAACATAAAAGAAAAAGGTTATGGCTCAAATGGGCCAACTAGGGATATTGAATTGGGCTAGCTTTTTAAGCTAAAAGTTATAAAACAATGAAAGGCTTTTTCATTCTTATGCAGACATATATTGATGTGGTATTAAAATGGTTATAAGCAAGTTCTAAAGAAATATTCATATAGAAGATAACACACTTTAAATGAAACTCAGATTAATATGAATGATTCAATCTTTTTTATCTTAGAATCTTACAAAAAATCATAATCATCCTAACTTCACACAATACCCTATCATATGATCATCAAAAATTTTAAAATTCCATAACTCTAGCTAGTTTAACCATTTAATATATTGCTAATCTTATTCTTAAAATACTAAATCCTTTAGCATACTCTCAATCCAATTTATTCAAAATGCATATGATGAAACCATATAATAAAGTAGCTCTAACTAGCTAAAAATTATGATAAAGTAAAGCTAAATCACACAACTAGAAAATAAATAAAACAACATAAGTAAAACATGCCTTTATGTAAAATGAAACAAAACAAAACAAAATTAAACCCTAGCCCACATTTGAACTAAACATCGTCCTTAATGTTAAATACAAAGTATAAAAAGTGATAAGTAAAAGGACTCCCTCTCTATTTACGAGTTATTAGTATTTTAAAAAATATGTTCATATTTAATGAAATGCTATTGGATTAAATGATAAAGACACTATTGAGAAAAAGATGGTTTTTCCTAGATGAAATCAAAATTAGATATTTTTAATAGGAGAAAGGTTTCCCATTCCTTAGCATGAAAGATATGTGGCCATGAAATAGGGATTAAGTGGAATAGAATTCTCTGAGTGGTATAGTCGTGGAAACACCTCTTTCTCGCATATTTTAGGTATGGAACAATAAGATAATGTGGAAACATGGAGAACTGAAATTTTAAATCAAAACATTATATATGGATGATATAAAATACCAAAATAAGAATTCTTAAACAGCAAGCAGCCAGAGCTATTAGTAGCACATCATAATGCTAATCAAAATAAACTAGGCCTACTACTATAGTAATGGTGAGTCTAGGTTGATCTCACAGAGAGTGTGTGTAAAGTTATTGAAATGAAAATAATTAGTATTTAGGTTTAGGGGGTTTTGGTTTTAAAAATAAGAAAATAAAATAAAGCTAAACAAACTAACTAACAAAAGCAATTTAAAGAAAACATGTAAAAAAAGATAAAAGTGGGGAATTCGATAAGGATCCGGTTCTTTGGTTCAATCTCGGCCTACACCCTAATTAAACAAATTTCAATGATTTTTTATTCTTAAATCTCTCCTAGAAACTATTAATCGTGGGTTAATAATTGAACCAACTTTTCCCTTAGGTAGTGTTTAATCAAAATGATCGTTAATTAAATCTAACTACTGAATAACCTAGGATACAATCTCTAGATTCAATTGGGTATTATCATTATGAATTAGGAAAACCGATTAATCAAGGCAACAAACACATACAATGCGTCGTTTAACCTAGGTTATGTTATCCCTAATGATTACGAATGATTAGTTGCTACAAATGAATTTCATCATAACAATTACGGATTATATTGAATATTCTAGCAATGGGTTTGTAATAAAATGATCCAATGAACGCATCAAAATCATCTTTTCACAATACCTAATGGGTTCATACATAAATAATCAGACTATAATGATCACACAATCATTCATACACGAAACCCAAATCCATATGCATAGGATAACATAATCAATTTCTAAAGAGAGAGAGAAACAACAAAACAATGGAAGGAATGCTTAACTGTGTTGTCAGCATTGATGTCGCCTCTGAACTGGTGTTAGGAAGCTACCCCTCCGTAGGTTTCTTATGGTTGAGAGCTTTACTCCTCATCTTCATTAGAACCAAGAGCTACCTAAGAAAATGGCTTTAACCTCTACCGAAGAACAACTCCTCCCTCTTCTCTCTTAAAAACCCTTTGTTCTCTTCTGAAACCCATACATCTTAAAACCCTTGTTCTAACATCTGCCTTTTATCTCTTGCTACTATACGTTTTGGTCTTATACCTAATGTCTGTGTTTCGTTCTTGCACCTAACATCTATGTGCCATCGTTTCTTGACCTTGTTTCCCAGCTGCTACGTCGTTTCTCCTGTAGCGTTTCACTCCTGCCTCTTCTATGTTTTTCTTTTCTTTTCTTCTCTTACTATATTGTGTTTTTCTCCTAGTTGCTCCTTGCTTCTGTGCAGTGTTTTGTCATTGACGTGCTTTCTATCTATTGTGCTACTGGTTGCTGTGTTTTTCTTTGCATGAAATACACGTTGGTTGTATGAAATGCCCAGTGTCTACTTCCGTTTAGCTCTATGTGATGTTACATTTTCTTCATCTTGCATTACCGTTTTGCTCCTTTTCTAGCTACTTCTTGGTTGTCTTTTTTTGGGTTGAATTTGTTTTCTTCTTGCTCCAATTTTATTCTTCTTACTCCATGAAGACAAGTGAATATTAATCTTCAAAAAATGGCCCAAATTTCATGCTTTCGACACTTAAATTCTTTGTTTCCAAATTGTGCCTAAAATCATATATGAGTCAAAGTGAGTATCTTAAGTAATTTCGTGTCATTAATCGCTAATTGTTATGGAATAATTATATAATCAATTAAGCACATGTCAATTTTCACCACACTTAGCTTTTGGTCATCCTCGAGAAAAACATCAAAATTAAGCTCATAAACTCAAAAACATTTACTCAATTCCCATATTTTCTAGGAATACATAATCATAAACAAAGATGAATGAGTTTACAAAACATAGCAAGAACTTAACATTTCAAGCTTTTATTCATGATCTGTCAACATTCAATACCTTTAAAAATTGTGTAATCTAATGGTAGGCCTGGAAAATGTGTTTAACTAAAATATATCTATGGATACACTCAATACCATTCATGATCAAGACATTCCACAACTTTGCATATCATTTCATTTCTCCACCACTAATGTTCAAATGTAAAATCATGGATCAAAGGACTTTTCAAGGTTGTAATGTAGGTAAAGGTAATGTGAGATGTATTTGGATCAAGTGGTAGGAAAGCCATTAAAGCTAGTGAAACAAAAGTAACACTCAATGTACATAAAGTGTAAAAACCAACATTCAATCACAATTACGTACATCAACTATGATGAATGCAGAAACAATGTTTCACAACTCAAACTCAAACTCTCACACACAAACCACACGAAGCATAAATCACTCACAAAAGTTTATTTGTAACCATAGGGAGTGACCATTAAAATCAACATCCACCTCATATTCAACATACTCAATTACCCATTCAATACAACTTTAGGAGGAAAGATTAATCATAAACAACTTTTCAACACATGTACACTTACTCCTTAATACATTTATTTAAACATTTTTCTTTTTCTTTCTTTCTTTCTTTTTCTTTTTTTTGCTTTTCTCTTTTCTTTCTTTCTTTTTCTTTCTTTTCTTTTCTCTTATAAAAATTAAAAGAAACTATATCAACATTGGAATTTCAAATGATAAGACATAAAATAGCATGCTAATATTATAACCAGTCCACATATATGCATAACCCTACACTTAAAATTTTGTACATCCACAAACTCAACAATCATAAATGCTCCATTAGCTTTATGGCTTAGGAAGGACATTTGGTTAAGTACACAAAGAAAGGTATAAAGCTTAAAGGAGCTTATCAAAAGGAAAATTGTATAATGGGTAGGTTATTTGGCTAATGTAGTTTGGAAAAACAAAGATTGCCTATTCATTTATGCATTTTATTAAAAGTGGTCTCGAATAGAAAATCAAAGCAAAATAAGGATGTACATGTCATGAAGCTCACATATTATCAAAGGTCAATGAGACTAATATGTATGTGTTAGTTTATTAAGGCTCAAAATCTCACTGGCTTTGTCTACCACTAGTGACTACTCTTCTAAAGATAATGCACATCAATCAATCACCACAGTAAAAATACATGCTCAAGTTTTCATAAAATTCTCTAGTCAATTCATTCTCTACTTATGACTATATAATCCTAGAAGCAATAGAAAACGAGTAAATGCTTGTTTGTTTGTTTTATTCTCTCTTTCATTTTGATTGAAAACTTAAAACAAGCAAGAAATAAACAAATATAGAAACACACGTGCATGTCTAACTAGTGTGCAAAAGTAAAGGAAAAGAAATTTACTTCCCTTGAGTTGCCTCCCAAGAAGTGCCTTTGTTTAGTGTCGCTGGCTCGACTCTATACTTCTCCTCACATGACAAAATTATGATCTTCTGGTAGCACATGCGGTTCCTCCATATGAGGTTCTTCCGGATAAGGTTTTGGTTGATAATCTTTCTCATTTAGCATCTTCCCTATCCTCAGACTCTTAATCTCTACTGAGTTCATATACTTTGGAAAGATCTTGAATGTCTCTTCACCTTTTTATTCCTTATTTAATTCCTCTAACTTGCTAGGTAAATTTAAAGATTCATTCTCAACAACAAAATGGAACTCAATATTTACCTCCGAGCTAAAAGATATATCTATTTCTACTTCAGGCTCCTCCTCCACTTCTTCTTCATCACAAGCAATTCCTTGAATGTTACACTCAAGATTCTCAAGATCCTCTTTACTCTATAAGGCATCTGCGCTAACATCCCTAGGGTACACCTTAGGTTAAGATGGTTGCATTTCTTCGCCTTGCGATGCTAGGAGGTCAAGAGTTTTTGTTAATTGACCCATTTGACTTGCCAAGTTCTGGTACCTAAAACTTGTTTCTTGCTAGAATTGCATCTCTTCCTGTTGTAATTGCAAGTATTAGCAACAAAAACATTAACTAATTCCTCCAGAGAAGTATCTGAGTTTTGTTAATTTTCCAAATATTGGACACTAGACCTTGTATCTTGCAAAAATTGCCTTACATTGTGTTGAAACTCCTGTACACTCTATTGAAGTTGAATATTGTTAGCAATCATAATATTAAGCAAATCTTCTAGAGATGAACCTGAGTCGTGATAAGAAGCTTCTGGTCTGTATGAGAATTGTTGTGTGTCATACATACAGTCAAGGAAGTAATTATGTTGATTATCCTATCCATAATTAAAATTTGTATGATCACTCCAAACATAAATATAAGGTTAGGAATATGAATTATGAAAGAAATTTCTTTCGTCCATTTCAAAAATTTTTTTTACACAACAAACACTAAACAAAGAGTGAAAAGATCAAGAAATAATTGAAAATAAACTAATTAAAAACAAATATGTACAAAACATCAAAATTGGTAACGTGTTGTAATACTAGTCAAAATAAACTAGACCTACTACTATAGCAGTGGTGAGTCTAGGTCAATCCCACAGAAAGTATGTGTAAAGTTATTGAAATGAAAACAATTGGCATTCAGATTTAGGGATTTTGGTTTTAAAAATAAGAAAATAAAATAAAGCTAAACTAACTAACTTACTAACAAAAGCAATATAAAGAAAACATGTAGAAAAATGATAAAAATGGGGAATTCGTTAAGGACCCAGTTCTTTGGTTCAATCTCATCCTACACCCTAATTAAGCATATTTAGTTGATTTTTTTTCTCAAACCTCTCATAGAAACTATTAATCGTAGGTTAACAATTAACCCAACTTTTCCCTTAGGTAGTATTCAATCAAGATACGATCGTTAATTAAACCTATCTACTGAACAACCTAGTATACAATCTCTAGATTCAATTGGATAGTAGCATTACATATTAGGAAAACTGATTAATCAAGGAAACAACCACATACGATGCATCATTTAACCTAGGTTATGTTATCCCTAATGATTACAAACCATTAGTTGCTACAAATGAATTTCAGCATAACAATTATGGATTATATTGAATATTCTAGCAATGGGTTTGTAATAAAATAATCCAATGAACGCATTAAAATCATCTTTTCATAATACCCAATGGGTTCATATATAATAATCGAACTATAATGATAACACGATCATTCATACATGAAACTCAAATCCGTACGTATAGGATAATATAATCAATTTCCAAAGAGAGAAAGAGACAACAAAACAATAGAAGGAATACTTAACCGGGTTGTCGGCATCGATGTCACATCCAAACCGGTGTCGGGAAGCTACCCCTTTATGGGTCTCTCACGATTGAGAGCTTTACCCATCATCTTCATTGGAACCAAAAGCCCACCAAGAAAATGGCTTCAACCTCCATCGAATGTCCCTCCACCGAAGCAAAACTCCTCCCGCTTCTCTCTTAAAAACCCTCTGTTCTCTTCTAAAACACATGCATCTTAAACCCTCATTCTAACGTCTGCCTATTATCTCATGCTACTGTGCATTTTCATCTCATACCCAACGTTTGAGTTTTGGTCTTGCTTCCAACATTGTGCGTCGTCATTTCCTGCTCCTTGCTTCCCAGCTGCTACGTCATTTCTCCTGTAGCATTTCACTCCTACCTCTACTGGGTTTTGCTCTTCTTTTCTTCTCCTACTGTGCTGCGTTTTGCTCCTAGTTGCTTCTTGCATCTGTGCTGCGCTTTGTCCTTGTTGTGCTTCCTATATGCTGCACTGCTGGTTGCTACGTTTTTCTTTGCATGAAATACACGCTGGTTGTATGAAATGCCCAACGTCTGCTACCATTTAGCTCTATGTGATACGATGTTTTCTTCATCTTGCGTTGTCGTTTTGCTCCTTTTCCAGCTGCTTCTTGGTTTTCTTCTTTGGCGCCGAATTTTTTATCTTCTTGCTCTAATTTTATTCTTCTTACTCCACGAAGACAGGTGGATATTAATCTTTGAAAAATAACCCAAATATCATCCTTTTGACTCATTTTAAGTTCTTTGTTTTTTAATTATGCCTAAAATCACATATGAGTTAAAGTGAGTATCTTAAGCAATTTTATGTCATTAATTGCTAAATGTTATGGAATAATTATATAATCAATTAAGCAGATGCCAGCTATTACTCACTACATCAAAAATTTCCACTAATGAAAAATGTAAATCCATTAGAAAATAAAAATTACATATGTCAAATAAAAAGGTGTTTATTACTATTTGGTCCAATAAAGAATCATTGGTTTAATTAAATAAATGGTGAAATTGACTCATAGAGAGGGGGTTAAGGGGCACGAGCTGAGTGTGAGGTGCAACATGAAGAGAGGAGGCAAGATAACCTAAAGCAAAAGAAGAAACTTTTATTATTATTTTATTAATTACTTTATTTCATTTTTATATGAATATAGTAAAAAATCTATACTAGACATCTACAAACCTAAAAAAAATAATATTTGTAAAAAATGAAAATGTTCAAAATAAATTTCAAAGCTTAGGTTGCCTCCCAACTAATCCCTTAGTTTATAGTTGTGGCTATGACTTAATGTTT
>JAOTAY010000189.1:5726177-5742033 GCA_025629805.1 Erythroxylum baracoense | reverse complement strand
AGCTGTAAAACTTCTTTTTGACGTGCACTATTATTGTAGTGTATATACTTTCTACGTTCTTAGGGTTAGACTTTATTTTGTCCCTAATAGTAGGCTTACATGTGATATGGAGTTTTGAACCTCAGGTCCCACGTGCCGGTCATGCGCCCGTTTCGGGTCGTGATAAGATTGCTTGTCTTCCTTATTCTTACATCAACATCCTTGCTTTAGAACTGAAACTACAACATCATCAAAGACTAAGTAGTATGTAAGAATATTATTTATTAAGATAAAGATGAGTTGATAATATAAATTGGGTAAACTTTGAAATAGAAGTTTGGTAAGTTTATGTACCTCAGTTCTATAACTCAATAATGTGAGTTGAGAAAATAAAGTGGTCAAATAATTAATAAACTTGGTCACTAAAATGAATTCTAACATTCAAAGAGTATAAACTTTCTTCTTAAGGAAAATTTTATTGCGAATTAACTTGACCTTGTACAATTTTATGATATGATCTCATGTCTCTTTTGTCATTTTCTTCTGCTATATGATTGACAACATTTCATTAGATAAAACTAGATGAAGATTTGCAATAGTATTCGTATCTATTTCATCCCATTTGGTGTCATTTGTGAAGTATGTAGACCTTCCACTACTGTCTATACGGTAATTATCCTTTATAAGGATAACTTTCATTTTTAACTTTCCTAACAAGAAATTATTCCTGTTGAACTTCTCATTATTAAATTTGACCATTATTTGCTTATATTCCAAACTACTTTGAGTTTAGATAAATAACACCTACTATTTCACATAAAAAATAATTGTATGTAAACAATATCTAATACCTTCAAAAAGTGAATAATATCTAACTTATTATTTGATGCGAGGGATTCACTATAAGTAACAATTATGGAGCTTACGGTAAGTAGATGTATACACCTATATTAGGTTATGATATCACTTATTGGAATGATTAGGTAGATAGAACAAGATCATAACTCAATTTAAAAAAAGTAGGACAAACACAAACTATTATTAAGTGAAAAGACGAGTTGCAATATAATCTCTGTGCCTAGAAACTATAGCATCGGAATTCAAACAAAATATACTCTTAGATACTTGAATTTGTTTTTGATATATGAAGAAGTAGATGGACGAGTATTTATAAGTATATCAAACTGATTATAACTACACATTTCAATTAGTTATAATTACCATATATTTTAATATTTACTTTATACCAAAAATTAGTTATCTTGTTAAATATTTTTAAAATAATATATAAAATTTTCGAATATGAATATTATCTAAATATTGTGAATAACATCTTTTTTTTTCATTGAATAATATCTAATAGTGGTTTCTTTATGATTTATTTTTATTAGAAAAATACCCAAAAAAAGAAATAAATTTTCAAAATGTCTAAATTTTCTATGCGATGAATTAAAATATCTTTACTGGTAGGTATCAATCGGAATCTTTCCCAACTGATTGGGAATAGTATGCTGAGATTTCAAATTGCAACCCGCAGCCGTAAAGTAGACCATTATATATTTAGTGCTTATGCATATTTTAGCTGGAAAGCAAACTTCATTGCTGGGTAAAGGGTACAGGTCTTCACAATATATACATGCACTCTATGTTATTTGCAAAGTTGATCTTATGTAAAGATTTTATTGATCAAGGAAAAAGGTACAGATCTTCACAACATATACATGCACTCTATGCTATTTATGTAGATTGATAAAGAAAAACTAACTTGCTAACTAGTTATGACGACCACTAGTAATTGATTCTGATAATTAGTGGTTACTAACTCCGACACATGAGAATTGGTATATTCTTCTACTGCTCCAGTGTAAGAACTGATGGTTGTGGTCACAGCAATAGAAGGCTTTCCACCCTATGTTCTGAATTCTGGGAATAAGATAATAATGGAATCTAGTGAATTCACTTAATGAAAACGGGAAGTGGTCACCCATCTGCAACAGTAATTCCCTTTCAACTTCCAAAATAGAGTTCATCCTCCGGGAAGGACCTTTTTGGCATCGCTGAACTTCAACTGACATACAGTGGAATAACCCCGCAACCTTTAACTTCATAAGTTTCTTGATCGAATACAAACGAGACCTCATCGTAGCAGGCCTGGCTCAGCAGTTCACTGTTTTTACATATCCAATCAAATAGTGTATGATCAAACCATATACAGAAGTGCTCGTCTCTACCTCCAAAGAAAACCATCTCTGAGAAGACAAATTCATTGTAAACACTGTTAGTGTAGTGATTATTTCCGCCTTCAAAGTAGCACTTATATCTCATAGCTGCTTTCCAGGAAAATTGGACTTCATAAAAATGAATGCATAGAGTGAATCCTGAGAAGCAATTGTTCAACCAATTTATAGGAAGCTGAACTTTGGCTGAATTTCCCCTACTCTGATACGAGAAACACGCTGGAATTCTAGTTCCAGGATAAAACACGAAAAAGTATGGGAGTTTAGCCACAAATTTCGATGCAGAGGGACTGAAAGGAAGCATATTTCCCTGAACCACAAATATGATGCGATGCACAAGATCAGCAGGAAACTCATATTTAAGTGTACAGTTTATTAGGGCGTATAAAAATGTGAAGAGAATAAAGAGTAACCTTATGATGTTTCATTTCGTATGCAAAACGCTGACTTCTCACAACCTCATTTATTATGGCCTCACATTCATTTTCATCCAACATCAAGCAATTGAACATATTTAACATACAGTGAAGGTTCTTTGACTCTCTAGTTAGCCGTGTGAGGGTAGATATCGTCTTCAATGACCCAAAATCTCTTGCTTGTAAAATGACTAGACTCGCTGGAAGCTGTGGCAAAGACTGAAGCCTTGGGCAGAGGTTCACGCACAGAAGTTTCAATTGAGAAATTTGTTTGATGCTTGAATGGATTTCTTCCATATAATTTTCATTTAAGCCAAGTTCTTCCAGGGAGCATAAAAAGCTAAGATCCTCAGGCAATTTCCATAAATTACAATCCCCCAGAAGTAATGACTTCAAAGATGAAAAGAAGCTTAATGGAGGCATTGACAACACCAGCTTTTTTGCCAGAGATAACTTAAAACAACAAAGAGAATTCAAGCTTGTAAGGCTCGATGGAAGATGATTAAGTTTTACATCGAACATTTCCAATGAGGCAAGCCCTTTAAGATTGGTAAAAGATGGTGGTAGATCTTCTATGCCTGTATCACTTAACATAAGTTTCTTTAAATTTTCCATGGGCTCCATGATCTCAGGGAATTCCTTTACTTTTTCACAACGAGATAGATCAAGATATTTAAGAGAGCTTAATTTGCAAATGCTCTCAGGGAGAGTCTCCAGTTGACAAGCCGTCATAGTCAAGTGCAAGAGCTTGCTAAGACGCTCGATAGATGAAGGCAATTCACTAATGGCAGTCCCATCTAAATATAGGTACCTTATGTTGATAGAGATTTGTGGAAATTGCTTCAGGTTTGAACAATGGGAGATGTCGAGAGTTTCAAGAGTTTCTAGATCTACATGACTTGGCAGACTCCTAATGTCTTGACAATTCCAGAGTGTCATAAATGTCACCTTATTCAGGTGGCTAAGAGATAAAGGAACATTAACCAAACTGCTACAGCCACCAAGAACCCTTCTCCCAAGTTTCATGATTTGAGATTCCATCAATTTTAACGTGCTATCATCCTGTAGTGAAAGAAAGAATTGATCAAAACTTTTCTATTTTTGGTATTTAATACTCGTATTTCCTTATGAACGTACCTTTCCTTGTTTCCAGAGTTGTTCAATCTTGCTGTTACACAATTTAAGCACGAAAAGATTCTTCGGATGGAAATTAACTGGCAATGATTTCAGTGGATATGCATCCCATTGAAGATACCTCATTTCATTGGGAAGATAACTAAGACCTTGAGGAAGATGTAACTTACTCCTTCCATTAGTTCTTTCGTCTAAAGAGGTATAAAATTTGAGAAATTTAAGATTTGGAATCCTCGTAAATGCGTCAGAGTTTAAATCTCTGTCTCCTATTTCAGACATATCAGGGGAAATGCTTTCCACTGCATGGGATCCCTACAAAAACATAAAGTGAGCATGATGATGAGTAACACTTGGTAATTGGGAGAAAAGTAACATATTAAGCAACAAGTTATGTTTTAGAGCTCTACATCAGTTTGTGTTAGCACTTGACATATATCTTTTGAATCCCATAACCTTGTACGTCGACATGGATCTTTAGATTCTTGACGAACAATTTCTTTACCCATCTCTTGCAATAAATCATGCATTTCCAATTCATCATCTTTAGAGATGGTGATCAAGGACTTGTCGACCAAATCACGAATTCCAATAGCTGCTGAGAAACCACAACTATCAAATATATGTATTGCATCTTCTTTATCCTCGCCTTTGAAGAAACACGCAATGTGGAGAAACATGTCTTTCTCTTCTTCATCCAAGTCATCATAACTTACTTTCAACATATTCTGAATGGTCTTCTTAGGAATTTTTGACAGTTTACTCACTTCACTTTGCCACTCTTCCTTATTCTTTCCACATAAATAGGAACCCAAAACTTTAAGAGCCAAAGGATTGCCTTGAGCATATCTAACCACTAGATCTGATAGCTCCACATAGTCATTCATGGGACAAAGTCTCTTAAAAGCATTCCAACTAAAAAGTTGAAGAGCTTCATCACTTGTTAATGGCTTCATCTCATATATGTATTTGGTGCTACCTTCAAATACTTGCTTATCTCTACTAGTTATGATGATCCTACTTCCCGGACCAAACCAACATGGGTCTCCAAATAATGATGCTAACTGCAATGGATCACTAACATCATCAAGAGCAACTAAAATTTTCCTGCGTCTCAACCTCTTGATATAACATTCCCCAGGTCCAATGCTCGGAGTATTTATGATTATATCTTTCTGAACAAATATTTCTGACATAATATACTCCAATAATTTCTTCAACCCACTTATTTTAAATTCTTCCTTGACATTTGGAACAAAGCAACAACCTTCAAAGTCACTACAAATTAGACTATAGATAGTCTCAATAAAAGTGGTTTTACCTATACCGCCCATTCCATAGATTCCTAAAATTCGAACATCTAAAGAAGTAAAGGCTAATAATTCTTTAATTTGCCGAATCCTAAATTTCATTCCCACTAAATGCTCTAGACCAAAAGGAGATGGATGTTTCAATTTCTCCAAAATATCTGACAATTGCATCAATAAGCATAGTTTCTTCCCTGCAAAATATCAAAGATGTTAAATTAATACTTTGTTTAAAAAGCAGTTCACCTTGTTAGAACAAATCAATGCTTTGTTTTTTGAGATAACGGTCTACATTTTAATGCTTCTTCATGATGGTAAGACAATAATGGTTACAATTATTAAACAACTCATAAACTTTGTACGTAATTTTGTTTACAAGATCTCCATAATGGTTTTCAATTTTCTAATTGTGAATCATAAACTTAATTACATGTAATTTTGGTTACGTTTTCAACTTCCATTAACTAAAAGATTATTGTAAATGCAGAGATAAACAAGAGAATTATTACCTGATGAGATTGGAATCCCAACCAGATAGATTGGCTGCTTTGGTCAACGCTTCTCTCCATTTTGGTAGCTTGTCCAAATTACTGGGATCTCTCTCGTGAACAGAGAAGCTTGTCTGAATAAGTCCTCTTTGTTTCCTTATATGGGATGGATCTACGTGAAAGAATATAGGAACAACGATCTGATCGTGTGTTTCGTGGCATTCAATGATCTTGACAAGTTCATTCAGGCACCAAGTTGAAGAAACATAGTCTTTGGAAAAGATGATGACAGCAACATTTGAGGTTTGGATGGCTTGGAACAATGATGTGCGGACTTCCTCTCCCCTTCTAAGTTGGTGATTATCCATAAAGATCTCTAAACCTTTCCGACGAAGAGCATCATAAAGGTGGCAGGTGAAATTATAACGAGTATCATCACCTCTGAAGCTCAAGAAAACATCATATTTCCATTGGTGGGAAGAATGAGAACCAGTAAATGACGAGGAAGCCATAATGATGGTACGATGAAGAGATTACTGAAGACACTTAGATCGTGATGATGATGATGGTTTGAAGAGATGAAACTAATATTCGATGGGTCAATCATCTAAAAGTTTAAAATTCGATGGGTAGGGAAGACGACAACGACTTGGTGTTGACAATATACGACTTAATAACAAGGTGTTTGTTTTCAAACATGTATATCCTTACGCAACTACCTAACTAATGTTCGATGGGTAGGGGAGACGGCAACGACTTGGTGTTGACAATATACGACTTAATTAATAACAATGCCGTTTTTTTCAAGGATGTATATCCCTGCGTCACTACCTGCCACTTTATTTAAACAAGAGTACCGTGTCTTTAAGCTTGCTGCGTCAATGATTTGGGTTTTGTACCCCGGCCAATACCGGTTGAAAAATGGTCCTAAACTATTTTCAAGGGTACCGAACCGACTGGCCCCCGAGGCATAGCTCAATTAGCAAAGGCTTGGGTGGTGTGGTGCCTGCCATACTGACGACCTGCAAAGTGGAGGTTCGAATCTTGGGAGCAACTTTTAAGATTTGGGCCTCTTGTATGGTGAGATCAGTTGGTAAGCTCAAGTTCCTGGTCAGTTGAGGCACATCTCGCGATTTACATCCTCCACCAATCCAGAGGGCACGGGGGGTGGGGGCTCCTAATGTTGGAGTTCAACATAAGGGTACCGAACCGACTGGTATTCTAAGGTTTGAAAAATAAAGAACCATTTTTCAGAAATAAAAATATTTAACCCGAGCCCTCCAGCACTCTCTTTGCTTCAACTACACATCTCTCTCTCACATTTCTCTCTCACATTCTCTCTCTTTCTCGATTCTCCTCTTTGGTGGCCAATGTTGCAAATACTGTACCAGATTCAGTACCGGATTAGGGTCTAATACGATACTATATCGATACCGGTTAATACCGGATACCGTTTTGGGTAATTTTTTAAATTTATGAAATAGTCACTGAATTTTTTAAAAAATTACAAAATAGTCTATTATCATATTATACAGTTGCACTCTGTCTCCAAAAAATCATAATAATAAATAATAATCTCAATTTAATTTAATTTATAAAATTAATTTAATAATTATTAATAAATATAATTATATTTAAATTATATTTTTAAAATATATAAATTTCAAATAAATTTTTATTTAATAGTTAAAAATATATAAAATAAATATTAGTTTATAAATAATAATTTTTAGATTATTTATTTTAAAAATAAGATATTTTTAATAATACTTTACTAATAAATATTATATAAAATATTAAAAACAATTTATTTTTAAGTTTTATTTAATTTATAATTATTATTAATAATAAGAATATTTATTATTATTTAAAAAAAATTAAAAATTCACAACAATTATAAAAGTTGAAATAAATAAAATAACTAATTAAAAACTTTGAAAAAAAGGGGGAAAAGAGAGGAAGGAAGGAGGGAGGGAGGGAGATTTTAAAATTTTTGCAAAAAAGTCCCCCAATTTTTAAAAATTTTCGGTACCGGCCGATATTTGACCGGTATTTTGAATATTGCTGGTACCGGCTGGTATCGACCAGTATTGACCGGTACCGATCGGTATTTACATCCGGTACCATAACTTAAATTTCGGTACCAATTTTGGTCCGGTACAGTACTTACCGGCCAGTACCGGTATTCATAACAATGTTGGTGGCGACAACTCTCCTCTCCCTCTCTAACAACTATCCTCTCCGGCGTCTTCATCCACTCTCCTTCCAATTTCCTCACAGTCATACACTTCTGTGACATCTCCATCGTCCATCCACTCTCCTTATCGCACCACGCCACCACCAATCACCACTACTCTCTGGCCACCGCTGCCAAAATCTGCAATTCTAAATTTTTCATTTTCTAGATCCAGATTCAAACTTGACCTAACCTATACTGAACTAAACCGACCTAACATTTAATTGCATTTTCAGATTTTTGGGTGTATTTTTTTCTCTGAAATCTGAATAGCAATTGTATTATATTTGGTTGTATATGTAATTTTTATAATAGTTGGAATTGTTGGAATTATTGGAAATTTGGAATTCTTGGAATTGTTTGTGTGAGCTGGGAAATTTGAGTTTGAAAGTTGTAATTGTTTGTGTGAATTGGTTTACTTTCAATATAATTTAGGCATTGTTAATTTATGAAGAAAATTAATGGATTGGAAACTTTGAATTTGAAATTTGAAATTTGGAATTGTTTGTGTAATTCAATATAATTTAGAATGAAGAAAATTAATTCATTGGAAAATTTAGGTAAGACTAAAAATGTTGATTAAAATTGGTGAATGAAAGATTGTTAAATCAAAGTTGGAGATTAGGATTTTATTAACAGCATTGATAAAATTAGTTAAGAAAACAAACTAATTATAAACATTATAAATTGAATTACGTAAGTAAACAAAATATATTAGTTTATAGTTGAATTATGAGATTGTATAAAGTAAGTTGTAAACTTATAGTTATGAGTTATGACTGTAGTTGAATATGTTATAGTTGTGAGTGTATGTCCCTTTAACAGATTGTAGACCACGTAGGTGTTCAGGAGACTACATCTTTCTACTGAGCTACTCCTTGGAAAGATAGAGGTAGCCAAAATGGATGTAAGGCATCTTGGTAGTAGGTCCAAGTGTCTGCTCCAGGGTCTCCCTTTTTGAGCATTTTCAGTATTCAGACAAATAAAATCTACTACCTCTCTCAGATCAAGGTTAGCAATGTCCTACTTATGACAGGGAAGGTCAGTCCTATCAACTGGAATTACACTCAGAATGTTCCCCAAGATTTCCTCTGTAACCAAGATCTCGCACTCACGTACCTAAGAAATAATAACTAGCTTCTCATCAATTTCTTCTTTTGTTATATGTATATAGAAACATTTTACTAATTCATTACACACTGTTTCATCCAAATTTAGAAAATTTTTCTAACCAACAACAAGAAAAAAGGGAGTGATGAGAATACTGATATCATTGAATAGGTTAGGAGGCAAGATGTGTCTTACTGCCACCCTTCTCTTCTTGTAGTGCATTTTGTACCTTACTTTAGCTTCCACCAACTGGAATAACTTCATCGGTGCTAAAGACTCTCCCTTAATGAGTTTCTTTGATTTTGAACTTTTTCTCTTTAGGAAAATTTTCAAATATAGCTTTGTCAACAAATAGCTCATTCTTGGCGATTGCATCCTAAATACTTTCTCAGCTATAGGCCCTTTGCCTTTTCTTATTTACTCCATTATTCTTTTCCTTGATTCTTCTTCTTCTTTCTTTTCTACCTCAGCAGTTTCTTCATGTAGAGCTTGCCTTTCATCACTTCCTTTGGTCCGTGGTCGTCTCATTAACAGAGTGGGTTCTTCGTTTTAACCATTGTCATTCATTACCCAGTGCACTTCGGGTACTTTCTTGTCCTTAGGACTATGTTTACGGTTACTGGAAGAAGGTGTGGAAGTTTTTGAAGAGAAGGTGGAAGGACTAGGAATAGGTACAGTAAGAAAGGGCAGAGGAGAGTGAAACCTAACTAATCTTCTTCATTCCTTTATTCTTCTTCTTCTTCTTCGTTTTCTTTGGCCTTTTCTCCTTCTTCTTCTGCCTTTTCTTCTTCCTCCTCTTTTTCTTCTTCTTTTTCTAAGTCAGAGAAATGTCGCTTCATGATTGTTGTTTCTTTGTCATCAGAAGAGGAATTAGAGTATGAGTTTAGAGACAACATGGCAAAAATCTTTCTTTTTCTCTCTTCTAAAGTCTCTTGAATGAGTGTTTCTGAAATCTAGGGATTTGAGGAGATAGAAATACGTTCAAAAGGAGCATTCAATGAGCCTACTATTAGAGACAGAGATGAGGACTCAGAGGCAAAAGTTTGTTCATGGCAGAGAGTTTCTCCATGACTAGAAGTTGAGGTTAGAGTTCTCTTCTATCCCCTTGATTTTATGCATGCCATTATAGATGAGCTTGGAAAGGTTTATGAGTTTCTGAGAGAAAGCAAAAAGTTATGGTCTATAGAGAAAGAGTGGCGCATGTGAGAATGACAAAGATGAGTAAACGAAGGAAGTTTGCTTAAGGTATACAGAGTGATTCTTGAGTGTTGATCTCGTGAGATGATGAACAATCATACATGCCAATAGAGGAAGCGTGATCATCTACGTATCTTCTGTCAAACACATAAGGTGAGTTGTTAGACTGCACGCACATTTTTAAAAGCTAAAATGACGCCATGAAAAGCTTCCTTTTAAGGACACATGTATCTTACTCTGTTAAACGAAGAGGGGCCTTCTAAGTTAAAAGGAGCCTACTAAACTAAGTGGAGGTCTCTAATTATACAAAAATATAATATAAAAATAATTAAAAATTAGAAGCATTGTATATTAAAAATACAATGTTATTAAATTTGATCATGTACAAAATTTTAATTACAACTTCAAAAATATTTTTATACAAAATAAAAATACAAATATTAAATTAGTTACTCAGACCCGTCTTCATCTTCACTACTTACATAATCAACGTTCTTCAACGTAAAATAAGACCTACAAAAACGAAAATTTCTTATTTAATAAAATGCACTTGTTCAATAGTAAGATTGATAATTACCTCATCAAACTTCAAAATGAGCATAATCATTTTCAATAGTTTTTTTAACCACATTAAAAATTATAGCTTTGTAAAATTTCTATCCACGTCATCTTCACTTTTGCATATTAGTCTGGAGCAATTGCTCTATTTATTGATTCCAGACAACACAAAAAACCAAGACCCTCTTTCCATTATTACATATTTACCCACCTAACTCTGGACTTGGATGAAATATTATTTATATAAAAGGAAAGACTTATGTACTTATTACAAAAATATTAGCCAATGTTACTATAATTTCAATGGATATGATAATCCTAATTTAAAGCATGTCTATATAGTTTATTCCCTCAAATACCTCAACGAAGAGATTCAATAACTTGTCAACAACAACCAAAAAATTATAGAAAGTTATGTTTGGTAAAATTCACTAAATGATGATGAAAGCCCCGAATAAAATGTATGCTAAAAAATAAAGATGCATATAAATATTATTCTATACAATCTATTTCTTCTAAATTTTGTCATATCAAATCTTTGTTCTTAAAAAGTTTATATTTGGTTATTATATGTGTACTTTCGTCAACAACGATAAGAATGAGAACAATAAAGGATATAACTTCTTAAATTACATGTGATTTAAGATTGAATTGTGAAAAGAAGAATATATCTTGGCATCATGGAAAGAACTGATGTCTTAGCTAACTTATTGAAAATAAATAAAATAGCACCAACTATTTTAGTCAATCATGTTTCTTTTTTGACTTTTTTAATTTAAGGATTGAGATAAGGAGATAAAAGAATTGAATCATTAGCATTAAGACTGTCAAAATAACTCTAACTTTTGAGAACTTAATTTGCATGTTTGGTTTTGAATTATGTAGTGTTCGATTCATGGATCAAGATTTTACTTAATAAATTTTGAAGTAGCTAACTATTAGATCCCTAAGTTATGATAGCGAAATCGTACAGGCATTGACAAGCCTTGACTAGTTTTCGATACGTGAAACAAAAGAAGAAGGCAAAGACTTGCAAGGAGGCAAGGACGAAAAATGACAATGTCAAGTATTGGCATGCATTAGTGCATATTGGTGGAAATCTTCGACGAGATGCAAGATTTCCACCAATATCGAAAGAAGGCTTGAGAAGGACTTTAAGTGGAAAGTTAGCTAGATTACACACATGACAGGTGTAACACACCACTACTATAGTGCATATGCCCAAACATCCATAGATCTTCCGAGAATATACCCTATGAGAATAGCATTTTAGAACAATCACATTCACTTATTAAGGCATCATACATAACAGAAGTATTTAAGAAGATCAAAATTTCTCATTTTATTGATAGACATGAACATACATTGTGGCAATACAATACATAATCCACATATATACATTACTAACAACAACTAAGAGTTTGCTACTCTTTACAAGACGTTTTACGTGAAGTGGAATGTTACACCAAAATATCCTATATAAACTCTTTAGTATCAGCTGATCGACTTTTGAGCCATTCTTGCTCTAAAACACAAGTACTAGACTTCTACTTGATCTACTTAGGAGTTGGAACTTCTTTGAACCTGAAAAATAACATTGCAATTTTGATGAATTTGCAAACTCAGTGAGTGAACCATCATTGATGTGATCACTTATATCATCACTCATTAACACATATACAGTCTATTTTACCAAATATGTCATATAAATGAATAGTTCACATCACATCACATACTTCATTGATTTCAACCTTTCAATATTTCATCTTAGTTCTATGTGCATGTTAATTCAATTAGTCAATATGGTATATCCATTCAATCATTTAATAAATAGGGGATGCATATGTAAATGCATATGATAGCGTGTGTTGAATACACTGCAAAATTTACCTGACTCTGCACACTACAATTTGTAGTTATAGTAAGTCGGGATCGAATCCACAGAAAATGTTCGGTTAATTTCTGTAATGAAATTAATTGATTCAAGGAAAATATATAGGGGGTTATTGGATTTTAAGCAATTTATAAATTAAAGTAAAAGTAAACTATTGAAAAAAATTAAAACAAGCAATCAAAATTGAGAAAAGTGTCAAATATAAGTAAGGTCCAGTTCTATGGTCAATCTCGGCCTAAACACAATCAAGCATATTCCATCATCCTAACGTTTTTACAACTCTTTTCGGACAATTGATCTGAAACTAATAGAACGCTCTACAAATCTCGGTTTTCCCTTAGGTTGTTTAATCAAGATACGATCATTAATTAAACCTAACTACCGAATAACTTAGGATACGATCTCTAGATTTAATTTGGCAGCTGCATTATGAATTGGAAAACAATCAATACAGGCAGTAACTGCACATGTTCGGGTTATCTAACTTAAGTTATATTGTTCCTAACAATTAACGATCATTAGATGCTACTTACAAACAGCAAAAGTAACGATTACAGATTACCTTCAATGTTTTAGCAATAAGTTTGAAATAAAACAATCAAAATAACATATTAAGATCATTCATTCCAAAACCAATCAAGTCAATACTAACAACACAACAATCCAAAAAAATTACAACTTTAAAATAATAAAAATAACTTAATCGTGACTTGACGTAGATATTTCCGTTAAACCGGCATCGGAAAACTAGCCTTCCATCTCTATTTTCATGCTCCAAGGGTGAGTCATATTCCCCATGTGCTTCGGTAGTGAAGAGAACGAATAATATTCGTTATACTCCACGCCTGTTATCTTTCACACTACTGGTCTCCTTGGAAGTGATGAATAAACCTTATGACCACCCTCCTGTTCTCGCTTCTCTTCTCTCACGCTCTTCTCCAATTTCTCCAGCCACCAAGCCGCAGCCACCTCCCTTCACGCCCACTCTCTGCCACCCCTCACTGTTTTATTGATGGGACGAATAAACCTTCAGGGTTTCTGGTCCACATAACTGTTCACGCTTAAAACCTAAACCTTGCAGCCAGCTCTTGAAACGATGAGTTCGACGCCTAACGCTACGCCTAACGCATGCGTTTCACGCCTAGCCCACATGCGTTTAACGCATATGTTTCTGCTATCTCGTAACGCTACGTCTCGGTGAAACGTCTGTTTTTCTACTACTCCTGCCTCTCATCTGCGCTGTCGTTTTGGGCTGATCTCTTCACTTGGCTTGTTTCATCTTCAATCTTCTTTATATTTTTAACATGTCTCATTTTTCTTGGCATTAATTACTTGCTCCATGACGACAAAAGATTGTGATTCTTAAGAAAATGACTCAAATGTAGTATTTTCAAGTCACTTTAATTTCTTTACTTCTAAATTGTTCCTAAAATCACATATGAGTTAAAGTGAGTATGTTAAGCATTTCTAAGACATTAATCACTAAGTGTAGCATACCCCATGAATCAAAATTTAAACATATATCAGCACATGTGACTTACTTTATTTTTGCTTTGTTATGACCAAATGCCTATTTAACTGTTCCGTATCTGTTGTGCATATCAATTTAACTGTCCCGTATCCGTTGTAGATACCGGCTCATTTTATAATTTATATATTGTCCTGTACCCATTATAAATACTGAGCTTATTGATAACTGAGTCTGTGACTCTTTGTGCACATTTCTAAGCTTTAACCTCTTTTTCACTTGGCTAACTCTGGTCACAACTCCTTTATTTGTTCATGCGTTTCAATGTAATGAGATGCAACAATTCACTTATGATGCATTCATTATTTCACATTCGATATATTTCAATCATATTTCATATTTTTTGGATCTAAGTCCGACATTCAACATTCAGTTGAGAATATATATTTCTATATTCACATACATTTACAAAACACTTCCAATAAATTCCCGAATATCATTCTCCTCGGACAATTGGTGGTCTGGAATTATCACAATCACATTAGTAGCAATACAATAACTGAATTTTAAACAAAGCAACTAGATTATGGTGAGAGAATATCTAGGTTGACTCACAATATACTCCAGAATAGCTATTGCCTTAATGATCCGGCAATGTCTAGATGTAGATGGTCAATTTGTGCTTCTATATCATGCAATACACACACATATATACATTACTAACTTGTTTAATCAAATGTATACCCAATCATACACATGTATATGTGTTATGTTTATTGCATGCTCAATCGACTATCATAGGTATGTAACCTTATTCATAAATCTTGCTCATTCATTCGTCATATCTTGTACATCTTGATTACTTTAAATTCATTCAATCATAAATTTATCTGTCCCTTCCTAACATTCCATACTTACACAAGTTCCCAATTCTTATTCAATCATACCTATTTCATAACTTATATCTCTTACATCACATCTGCATTCATAAGAACACCTTCATTTCTTTAACAACTCATACTTTCCAAATTTATATACATTTATATCAAACAATCCATTCCTTAATTATAACATCAATTATCAACTTAACCTTATCAAACCCTTAATCAATCAATCAAACAACTATCTAGGTTCATTTCAAACCTTAATCAAATCCAAATACACCAAGGTAAAGTAAATTATCCTTAATTGGTTCAATAATCACACAAAATAGAGTTTTTCACTTCCCAAGCATTTCCCACGATTTTGGTTCCCTTTCCATGATCGTGGAAAGACAAAATAGAAACTTTTCTTCTCCGAGGCATTTATCATGATCGTGGTTACCTTTCTATGATCGTGGAATGGGTGAACAGATGGTTCACCATCCCTTTCCTTCAATCTTTTTCCAAATTTTAACACAATCATACTAATTTATTGATCATACCTCAATTATACCTAAATTATACTTCATTTTCTCATTAATTTCATCTCCAATTCCAACTCAAAATCATTTAATAGATAACTCATAAATTATAGCCTTTCATGCATTATAATCAAAACAGAACTATCATTCACCTTCATACATATAACCCTAACTTATCAATTTTTGGAACACTCTCAATATACCCAATTTTTTGTATAGTTACATCATCATTTACACTTCAAATCTTATCCTAAACCATCCATATAATTCACTATTTTCAAGCATAAAAAACAAAACAGAAACCATACATTCATTCATCAAATTCCAGCACAACTTTAACATCAACCCTATATATCACTTGTAACAGCCCAGACCACCCGCTTGCAGATATTGTCCGCTTTGAGCCTCGGCCTCTCGGGCCTCGCGCTCTCAC
>JAOTAY010000189.1:5708290-5726077 GCA_025629805.1 Erythroxylum baracoense | reverse complement strand
CCGAAAAATTTCTAAAATTCTCTAAAAATCAGAAAACCACAATAACCCTCTCCAATACAATTTTTCATTCACACAAATCATATTTTTCATAAACCACATTTATTCACAATTATACCGGGAAATGTCATGAATGCATGTACAATCATTTACATGTGCAAAATTCACTATTGTATGCATGAACATGTCAATACATTTTAAACACTCCTAACCTGTTCCCAATTATTATTTTACCATTCCCATAGGTGAGGGGATGTTACAGATAATTTACAAAATATTGATATGGGCAAACCCCAATCTAAATATCATAACTCAACAAGTTTCCTTAACTCCTACGCAAGGTACTCTAGTTCAAGGATTTTCCTCAGTTAACAGGGTATATGCAAATAAAAATAGTAATTTATAATTTTGACCATGTGGTGGTAAGTTCTCCTATTAGAGAAGGAGGCAAGTGCTTGATCCGTCAATGATAGTAAAGATTTAATTAAGAACATGAGTTGTCAACGTATAGACATGAGCTGTAAATAGTTAAGCCTAAGTTGGTTGAGATAAATTATTTATACCACAAACCGCCTCTAATTCCTATATATATAAGCACTACAAGAAATAAACACAATCCGTGATGTTTTATTGATAAAACGTCGCAGATTATGAAGACTTTTCGTGACGTTTTTTTAAACGTCACGAAAATTTCAAAATTTCATGACATTTTCTGAAAACATAGCATATTTGTAACACTTTTTATGACATTTTATTAATAAAACGTCACGAAATAAAAACCGCGACGTTTTGTTGAAGAAAAGTTCGCTGTTGGCGTATTTAAAATTAACATTCTGCCTTCAGGAGAAAAACAAAACCAAATGACATCGTTTTCATTTTCTTAAAACCTCTACCCGAGTCCTCCCACCCCCCCCCACCTGCGTTCTGTTTCCTTCAGTCTTCCTCCTCCAGATCTGCTCCGTCATTCGTCGTCTGCATGTTCCCCATCGAGCTGCTGCGTCTCTAGCCATTGTCATCATCTTGTCCGGCGTATTTCGTCAAGGTATTTTTGTCTTCTCTCTATATTTTCGGTTCATGTGTGTGGTATGAGGAAGACGGATGTTTTCCCTCCTAATCCTTTTAATACTTCAAATGCTTTTTATGGAGTTTGATTTCATATGAAGAGTCTCAATTTGGTAGAAGTATAAGCATTGGAAGTATTGTTTTAAGCAGTGAAAGCTCTTATACGTTTTTAAGAACCCAAGCATTATCAAAGGAATCGGAAATTTGTTCCATCCATTCTGGTGTCTACCTTTGCTCCATGTTTAATTCAATTGAAATTGCTCAATTGAATGCTCTGCGTATTGCAGTTCATACTTTGTTGTCATTTATAATGATAACCTAATTGTTGACATACTAAAGTTACTATTTATTTTAGAATTTCATATATTTTGAGTTATTTAGGGCTTGCGTATATTTTTTGAAGATGAAGATTATGCACAAATGAAGCAAGTATGAAGATGAACTTGAAAAAATAAAGCATTATAACAATAATGCTGTAATGGAATAGTATATATATGTTTGGTGTCATTGCTATAGGGAATTAGAAAAATTCAAGTAGATAATTTCATATTGAGTTTTAACAAGTTAATTTATGCTAGTCCTGACTTATTGAAGCATTATACACTAAAAAATAAGGACTGTAACTTAAACTAAACCAAAGTTCCAGCAATATTGTGAAAACTTCAGCTTATTCATGATTTGGATGCTCATTTGGACAGAAAAAGTTCCTCAGCTATTTTTCATGTATTCTCTAACTAATTTAGTTCATTTCTAACTTGTCCAAATGTTAATCAAGTTGATATAATCATTAGAAAAAAAGTGTGTTTGGTTATAAAATAGAGGAGCTAGTTTGTACCTATGTTGTAAGGCCCTAAATTGTACCCTAGTTGGAATGTTTCATTGAACATGTATTCCATATGACTTAATTATATTTTTAATGAATCATACTTGGAGAATTAGAATTAAATTGTCATTATAGAGACTTAAGGTATTAATGTTGAGCCTGGGGTCTCGAAAAATATGTCATAGATATTTTACATAAGGTTTAGGTGAAGATTTAGTGAAAAGAAGGCTTGAAAGTATTTAAAACTCAAGGTTGAAGTGATTTTTACAAGACCAGTGTGTCACCCTCGTGCCAGTGTGACTTCTAATGTGATACTTAAAATTGTAAGTGCCCTATCTCTTGATTCCCATGTCCAAAAATTACAAACTTTATACCATTAGAAAGCTAAAAGGATAGGCTACAACTTTTATGAAGAAAACTTTGTCAAATACGGCCTAAATCAATACAGTTTATTGATGGCTTATACATGGACTAATTACTTGGTGACAAATGGTAGCATGTCGAGTGGATATGTGGCAACTCCTAAATGGGACAAGTGTAGAACATGCAAGAAGACACATGCTGTTAAAATTTGTTAACACTAGCTTTGGAGGAGATGAGTTTTCTGTTGGAGTTTCTGGGTTGGCTTATTCCTCACCAATTTTTGTTCTCTCACCACCGAACTCTCTCTCTTACTCACACCTCCTGGAATTTTTGCATGCTTTTTGGATCATCATCTTTACTTGACTTCTTTACATACTATTGCACCAAGGAATTTATATTATACTATTTTCAATGTTGCTGTCCTCTTGGTTGTGAAATTTTCTTGAAAGGCTAGAGTGGCTTGCTCATTGAAGTACGAAATTGTGTTAAAGAAGGTATGGGAATATTAACCTTGATTGCATGTTATCATATGAATTATTTTGATGCTTGATTGGATAGAATATGTATGGATTTGTTGATGAGTTAAGGTCTGGACATGAAATTGATGTGTAGTTGAGGCATGACTAAGGTGGAATTGTGGTGAAAAGGATGAGTGTTGGAGTAAGGGTTTTGAAGATGTAAGATGTGAATGAATTGTACTGGTTTCACTGAACAGATTTCAGTGAATAGTTGTTGGTATTTAGGCTATAACTTGACTTGTAGATATCCAAATCGAGTGATTTTCATTGTGGATTAAATTAAACACATATTTCTACAACTTTTATGAAGGAATGCAATTTTGTTTTTGTCCCAAAGGATGATGAAATTTGGCCTACAATTGAATTTAGGATTCTGTCATTGTTTGAGAATAGTCTGCAGTATTTTGGGTATAACTTGCAGAATAATGAACCAAAATGCATGATTTTGATGTCATTAGAAACTTAATACATAGAGGAAATTTTTGTTAGAAGAATATATTGCCCAAAAACCTCTTTTTATATGTCAAAATAGCCATACAAATCTGACCCAAAATCTGTCCTAAGAAATCTGAACTAATCTTGATTAATTAATTGTTGACATATATACCGTTAGGACCTTAACAATGGTTTTATTATACTTAAGTGAGAATAATAATGAACCTAGGTGATGTTAGATTGATGGAGTAAAAGATGTTGAGTTATGGTTTATGGTTTATGGTTTATTAATGATGAGCATAATATGTTGAATTGCTTGGTGTGATCATGAATGAATGAGCTCTTAAAGCTTATGTGTTATGAATTAGATATGAATGATTGTCAATTAGGAATTTCTACCATAATATTGTCACAATATCAGACCATCAGTTGTCAAGGAGTTTTATAGTTGAGATTGTATTGGAAGTGCTTGCTAATTGGGTGTATTTACATAATGTTTGATGACTTAACATTTCTATTGATGAAAAAATTCACATGTTTGTATTTATAAGGTTTGCATAAAAATTATGAAATCTGAAATGAATTGTTTTAAAAACTATCAAGTCCTAGTCGTGGGTAAATAGGCATGCCTAGAAGGGTCTGCAGCTGGTCCTGGACACATTTAAGGTGTCAACATTTCGGTGTCTCTTGATTATGACACTTCGGTGAGACATAAGTCTCTCTTGATATTGACACTTTGGTGTCTCCTGATAAGCACACTTCAATGTCGAGACATAAGTCTCTCCTGTTCTGTGGTAACGCTAGGTACCTTCTGTTTTGGTCTTGTTACCCACTTCTATAAAAGGGATTAGTAAGTTAAATTGTTTTGTACTCTGTTACATGTAGAATTCAGTTATAATTAAACAATGTTCTGAAATAATTAAGTTTTGTTTTGACTTATTCAGATACGGTTTTGACACAGACAAGTTTTGTTCTGATATCATGATATTCTGTTATGATAATTGTAAGATTTGTTTTAAAGCCTATATATATATATATATATCCTATTTTGGCATATTCTGTTCTGAGATACTTATTGTTTGGAATGCATTTTTATATGTGATCTGATTTGTATATGTCATTATCATATGACTGTTAGGGTTAGTCACCTTTTTATATCATGTTTAGTTTTCCTCACTAAGCTATATGCTTAACACGGTGGATTTGCCCCGTGTAGCTTCAGATAGAAGGGTATAAAGACTAGGACAATGACAACCACAGTGGCCAAAGAAGATTGAGTTTTTTTGATAAAATGTATATTTGAGTTTGTTTTTGAGTTGTATCTGATAATTGAAACAGTTTGAATGTGTTGGAAGGTTTGTAATAACCATAATACAGGATGGATTGGGTTTTATGACATGTTTGTGATAAGTTCAACGTGTATAACATATTTTGTTTGTAATCCATCTTGTAATGCAATACAATATATGTTTGCCCGAATTGGTTTTTAAGAAAGATTTCGAATGCTTTGGTTTGTTTGTACTGTTTTGTGTGGCATCCATATATTCTTCCAGGGGGTATGTGGATGCTACAAAATATACAAGTTTGATATTTTTTTGAACTTTAAAAGCTCTTCTCAAACCCAACCTATGCTCAAGAAAATTGGATGACTAATTATTAGTATCAACTATACTAAACTAAGGTAATTTCTACTTAGAATAAAATAATGTAAAGAAGCAAAAAAATAGGTTATATGTTATAACTAGCAAATACGATAAAGATTTCAATCATTTATTTGATTACTCTCACTATTTTGTTTGAAATAATATTCTTCACTATTATTTAAAAAGATGACTCTAATTTCTATGATAGATTAGGAACCTATTCAAATTTAATTTATTTTGATTTTGCTTAACAAATCAGCTAAAATTAAATTAGGTAGATAACAATTTTATCAATCACATCTCATTTGACTCCTAAATCCATTAGGTAACAACTTTTAAGAAAACATATCTTATATGTTATTCCCAAAATTGCCTCTAAATTTATGTGATCATGGGTTTGTTCATCCAAATCACAAAATTTTGGTTATTTAAGACCCACTATTATAAGACTAAACATATTCGAGTTAAAATAGTGTTGAATTTTCCTAACATGCCTAATAATATATAGAAATCTGATTTATTTGTATAACAATGTAAGGCAACAATCATGGCTTAAATATGTATTAAATATTTTAGTGGGAGATTTAATTTCAATTGGCCTAAATCAAACAAACATGACACGTACATTTAAACATGCAATTTTTCATGCATATATAACCAAATTATAAGGATGAAACACTATTTCATTCTAATTATCGATATAATCTCTGTAATCTAATGTAATATTTCTAACTCTTTGGATAATAAATTAAATTAAACTATTACTTCCTAAATAAATCAAATTCCTATTGCAAATAAATATTCAATTGGATTTGAAAACAATTTTCAAATTTAATTCAAAACTATTTCCAAGTATCTTGACTTCTTTAACGAATTTCATTGAAAACAATTTTCAATAATTACTCTTCTTACTTACTATAATTTAGAAAATTTTCTTTTTCAAAATTTTATAATTAACACATTCTAATCTAATTAGAAAAATATTTCTAATCTAATTATAAATGACATTTCCTCAATTAGAAAACTATTTCTAATGTAGAAAGAAATTACTTTCAAAATTAAATCAAATACCTTTAATTAATTAAAAATGAACTTTATGTTATTTTATAAATTAATTTCATAATTAATTAAAAATAATTCTTTAATAAATTAGTAACTATTTACTAAAATACCAAAGATGGTTCATTTTTCTTAATTAATAAACAAAAATATTTTCAAAATATTTACTAAGCTTGTTTCCACCTTTTTTTTCCTTCTTTCTACGCACATAAAGAATATCGCTTCTACGATTTGAGAACAATAAAAATATATTTAATAATTTTTTTAATTTGCTTTTGAAACAAAAAGATTCAAAGAGAACTAGACTCTTAAAAATATACAATCATGAGAATATGAGAGTTTCGACAATGTTTCACCAATTCACTCTTTATTTGGTTTACGATTGTAATTGCAGTTAAATTTTCAAACAACATTTATGATTGTCTTGCATTTTCACTCTTAGTGTACCAGGTCTAAGAGAAAAAGAGAACAGGGATTATAGAAGATATTAACGAGAGAAGACCGATATAACCTTTAAGCTTTTAGTATTTTGGATCGGAAAAATTAAAACATGGATGAATTTTGTTCTATTCTCACTTTTCAATTTTAATATACTAGTATATATTATACTTGGAAAAATAGTAAAAATTTAAAATAATAAGATATAAATTTAAATTTTTATGATATCAAAAATATTAATATTTGTTTATCAAAATTCAAAACAAAATATTTTACTTTTACTTACTTTTATAATTTTATTTATTATTTATTATATATGAGTTTTTTTATAGAGGTTTAATATAGTTAAACTTTTAAACCTTAAATTTTTCTTTTAAACGGTTAAATGTTCGATCCGATTTTTAAAACATAGATAAGAATAAATAACAAAGTTTGATGGCGTTGGCAGCGGTTAAACGTTCACATGAAAGCTTGCCAATGGACTTGCAGCGGCAATCCAAAGGAATGAAATTACCTATTCTATTTTCTCTGTTCTAACCATGTTCTAACTCATTTCATCTACATATTTATGTAGGTCCCAAAAAATGTGTAGATTTATAACATAATTATAAGGGAGAAAGTGGAACAAGTGACCTACTCTCTAATTCAAAGGATAGAGTCCGTTTTAATCTATTTGGATTTTTGATGGCTTTTATTTTGTGCAGTTTCTTGCAAAGTAGGTTGAGAAAATAACATGTTTCAGGGATTTGTGTTGTGTAACGGCACAGTAAGACATTGTGCGACTGACTTTGTTAGGGAAGGGTAGAGTCATCAGACACTCTGCTAGTAGGCCATTTTGTCAATGGGATGTTCAATGTTAATTTAGAATTTAAATATAGTATTTTATATTTCTAATTTTTTTAACCCTAAAAAATGTTTAAATTTAAATTAAATCTTTATGTGAAACATTTAAATTCAAATTATTTCTTATTTCAAAAATTGAAAGGAAGAAAAAAAATCTTGATCTAATTTGTTCTTGATATATTTCAGTACTCTATCAACAACTTATAAATGCATTACTTTATAGTCTCTTTGTTTCTACTTTTATTTTTTATTTTTGATTTTTATTTTTATATTCATTAAAAACTGTTTGTTGAGTTTTTGGTTTTTAGTTTTTTATTTTTGGTTTCTATTTTTTAGTTTTAGATTCTTCCAATTTTCAAAAATTATGAAAATTATAAAAAGTGATTTTTTTCTGATTTTGTTTTTCTATAATATGATTTATTATAAAATAAATAAATATTATTTAATATATTAATTTTAAATAAGAAATATGAATAATTTAATTTAATGTTATATATTTAGTTAATTTAATTTAATTTAATAAAAATTATGAATAATTAAATTTTACTTAATAATTAAATTTAATTTTTTTAATAACTTAAATCAATTTATTTAATAATTTGATAAATATAATTAAATTAAAAATATCTTTAACATATATAAATTCCAAATAAAATTTGATTAAACAATTAAAATATATTTAAAATAAATATTAATTTATAAATAAATTTAATTTTAAATTATTTAGTTTAATAAAATAAAATAAAATAATTTTGTTAATAAATTATGAATAAATATTATATAAGAGATTAAAATAATTTTATTTAATTAAAAATAATTTATCTTCAAATTTTATCTAATATGTAATTATTTTTAATAATAAAAATATAAATATATTAACATTAAAAACTAAACATGTTTTCTGTTTTTATTTAAGAGAAAAACAGAAACAGAAATATAAAATGAAAACTATAATAAAAAATAAAAATAGAACCAAAATGATATATCAACATATTTACTTGGTTAATGCAAAACATAAGTGAGATCAAGTAAACGTGCATTAATAGAGTAATTCTCCGAGTAATCTCGTATAACAAGTGGTATTAGAAAGTAGAATTTTGTTTAATTCAAAGTTGGAATAAGGTGTGAAATTTGGTTTAATATACTATTAAGGCAGACTCTCTCCTCTCCTCTTCTCTTCCGCCGTGCCATAGTGTTATGTTAATCCTCTTCCCGTCAGCCATGACTGACTCAAAATCTTTCTTTCATCCGGCTCTTGCTGTCTCTAACATCAAGAACCATATCTCCATTACTCTTGAGATGGAAAACGTCCAATATGCGACATGGGCGGAACTTTTCAAAATTCACGCTCGATCTCACTGTGTCATTGACCACATTATCCCACCAGAAACAGGCAAAGGAAAAGTTCCTACGACCGATGATGAGAAGGAATTATGGTCGATCCTTGATGCTACAGTTCTTCAATGGATTTATGCCATAATTTCGAATGACCTACTGCATACCATTCTTGAACCAGACTCAACAGCAATGGAAGCTTGGAATCGGCTGCGTGATATATTCCAGGACAACAAAAATTCTCGAGCTGTAACTCTTGAGTAAGAATTCTCTCACACAAACATGGAGGACTTCCCAAATACCTCTGCGTATTGTCAAAAGCTCAAAATTCTGTTAGATCAACTCAAGAATGTAGGAGCACCGGTATCGAACAACTGTCTTGTTCTTCAAATGGTGGCCGGCCTCACCGAAGCATATAAGGGAGTAGGAACACTTATCCGTTAAAGCAATCCACTTCTACCATTTTATCAGGATTGCTCCATGCTCACCCTTGAAGAGGCTGGGTTAGCAAAACAGGTCGCTATTGGGTCGAATGCCGCCATGGTTGCCAAGGTGTCCGATGATCACTCCTCCTTTGACTATTACCCTCACAACCATGTTAATGGCGGTGGCTTCAATGATACCAATGGTGGTACTAAAAAGACTCCAAACCGCCACACTAACGGTCAGAATCGTAGCCGAGGCGGCAACAGTAACAAGGGTGGTGGCAGCAGCGGTGGTCATGGCAATGGGCGTCAGCAGCTTAACCAATAGCAATAGTGGCAGCCATGGATGGGGAGTGGGCAGCAATGGCTGGGTCCTTTCTTGCCATGGACTGTTCCTCCTTGTCCTTACCCAACAACTCCATGGGTCAGGCCTAACATACTGCAGAAGCAGGCTGGAGTTCTCGGCCCATGCCCACAGCAAGCTTACTCTGCAGCAGCATAACCCACTCCAACCGACATCGAGGCCACGATGCATACACTTGGGCTCACTCCTCCAGATGGAAACTGGTACATAGACACAGGAGCCACCTCTCATATTACATCTACGCAGGGTAACCTTTCGTCTTATTTTAATTTGAGCAATAATCATGTTATAATTGTCAGAAATGGTCATTCAATTCCAATTCATGGTTATGGTCATACAACGTTGTCTCCCCCGAACCCACCTTTCTCCTTAAAAAATGTCCTTCATGCTCCTCAACTTATTAAAAACTTAGTGTCAGTTAGAAAATTTACTACTGATAACTCAGTTTCTGTTGAATTTGATCCCTTTGGATTCTCTATGAAGGACTTTCAGACGGGGATGCGTCTAATGAGATGTGATAGTAAGGGCGAGCTTTATCCTATCCTAACCACCAACCACGCCACCTCATCATCTACTTTTGCAACTTTAGCACCTTCTTTATGGCATGAACGTTTGGGTCATCCGGGAGCACCTGTTTTTTATTCCCTTAGGCTAAATAAGTTTATTCAATGTAGTGGGACTCGTAAATCCCACGTTTTTCATTCTTGTCCTCTGGGTAAACATGTTAAATTGCCATTTATTGCTTCAAATTCATGCACTTTTATGCCATTTGATATACTCCACAGTGATCTTTAGACTTCTCCAGTTTTGAGCTCTTCAGGCCACAAATATTACATGCTTTTGTTGGATGATTACTCTAATTTTTTGTGGACATTTCCCTTGTCTAAAAAATCTCAAACTTTTACCACTTTCTCAACATTTAGAGTTTTCATTCACACTCAATTTAACCGAGAAATTAAAAACATTCAATGTGATAATGGCAAGGAATTTGATAATGTTTCTTTTTGGGATTTTTGCAAAGCTAATGGTATATCCTTTCATCTTTCTTGTCCTCATACTTCATCACAAAATGGTAAAGCTGAAAGAAACATTCTTACCATTAACAACATTGTTCGCACTCTCCTTGCCATGCATCCTTACCACCATCATTTTGGCATCATGCTTTAGACATGGCAACGTACCTTCTTAACATTCTTCAAATAAACGATTAGCCTATCAATCTCCTCTTAAACTTTTATATCAAAAAGACCTATCCTATTCTCATCTTCAAGTGTTCGGTTGCTTGTGCTATCCTCTTTTCCCATCCACTACGATTAACAAGTTACAAGCCCGCTCTACCCCATGTGTCTTTTTGGGCTATCCATCTCATCATCGTGGCTACAAATGTTATGATTTATCCTCCAATAAAATCATAATTAGTCGTCATGTCATTTTTTATGAAACCCAATTCCTGTTTGCTAAGGTGCATACTCCATCTCCTTCCACGTACATTTTTTAGACGATGGTACTTCTCCTTATGTTGTCCATCATTTGGCCTCACAGAGTAGTCCAACTCAGGCTGAGTGTAACTCGCCTTCTTCTTCTCAGCCCACTGTCCATAAGCCAACTCACACATACAACCCCCCTTCCAAACAACCTGATCATCGTGGCAGTCCATCCGTCCCAACAACCCAGCAACCCCATCTTGCTCATCCTGGCTCCACTGTCAGCAACCCAACCGCCTCAGTTAACTCTCTGGTCCAACTTCCTCCTCTTCCAACCCAACGACCGATTACTCAGAGTCAACATGGGATCTTTAAGCCTAACAAAAAGTACGGCCTTCTTCACCAAGTTACTAAATCACCTCTTCCTCGTAACCCCCTGTCTGCTCTTCGTGACCCGAATTGGAAAATGGCTATGGATGATGAATATAATGCTCTTATTAAAAATAAGACGTGGGATTTGGTACCTCGTCCACCTGATGTTAATGTAATTCGGTCTATGTGGATTTTTATACATAAAGAAAAATATGACGGTTCTTTTGAGAGGCATAAAGCCCGTCTTGTAGGTGATGGCAACACTCAACAGGTTGGCGTGGATTGTGGCGAAACTTATAGCCCGGTGGTCAAACCGGTAACTATTCACACTGTTCTCAGTTTAGCTCTCTCTAAAGCATGGCCTATTTATCAGCTTGATGTTAAAAATGCCTTCTTACATGACGAACTCAAGGAAACTGTATACATGCATCAGCCTCTAGGTTATAGAAACCCAGAGCATCCTGACTATGTTTGTTTGTTGAAGAAGTCTTTGTATGGCCTAAAGCAGGCTCCCCGAGCTTGGTACAAACAGTTTGCGGACTATATCTCCAATTTTGGGTTCTCCCATAGCAAGTCTGGTCATTCTCTTTTTATCTACCGTAAAGGTACTGCTATGGCTTACATTCTTTTGTATGTGGATGATATTATCTTAACTGCTTCCTCTGATCATCTTCGCAAGTCAATCATAACACTTCCCAGCTCAAAATTCACTATGACGAATTTGGGCCCACTGTGTTATTTCTTGGGTATTGCTGTCACCCGTCATGCTGGTGGTCTATTTTTATCTCAAAGGAAGTATGTAGAAGATATCATAGAACAGGCTGGCATGTCATCTTGTAAACCCAGTCCTACTCCAGTTGACACCAAACCGAAGCTGAGTGCTACTTCTAGCATACCATATGATGATCCATCACTTTATCATAGCCTTGCATGAGCCCTACAATATCTCACTTTCAGGAGACCCGACATCTCTTATGCTGTGCAACAAATTTGTTTATTCATGCATAACCCGATGGAGAAATATATGCATTCTCTCAAGCCCATTGTGCGCTATCTTCAGGGCACATTGGATCATGGCTTGCATTTATATGCATCTACGACGACCACTCTCATTTCCTACACTGACGCAGATTGGGGTGGTTGTCCCAATACTAGACGATCGACTTCTGGTTATTGTGTGTTTCTTGGTGACAAGCTACTTTGTCTCGATCTAGTGCAGAGGCCGAATATCGAGGAGTTGCCAATGTGGTTTCTGAGTCTTATTGGTTACGAAACCTTCTTCTGGAGCTACTTTTTCCTATTTAAAAGGCTACATTGGTCTATTACAATAACATTAGTGCCATCTATCTCTCCGGAAATCCAGTTCAACATCAACGCACTAAACATATCGAGATGGATATTCACTTTGTCCGTGAAAAGGTTGCTCGTGGACAAGTACGTGTCTTGCATGTCCCGTCGCACTATCAGATTGCAGATATTTTTACAAAAGGTCTTCCTTTGGTTGTTTTTGAAGACTTTCGAGACAGTCTCAACGTAAGATGTCCTCCTGCTTCGACCGCGGGGGTGTGTTAGAATATATGTAAATATAGCTAGATTCCTTAATTATCTGGTGTATATATCATTAGGTGTATAATTGGTTATTTGTTACCATTATTATAGCCTAATCAAGCTAGCATCTTTTGTATATTACTGTGGGTAATCAACGTAATGAATACAGAAAATCACCTTCTTTCAATATGCTTTAACAAAATCCATTTAGATCTAATTATTCGCAGAAGATCAATAAAACCATGTCGACTAACCACTGAAATTTTTTTTGTTTTCCTAAAACTTAACTTTAGTCTCATCAATTGCAAGTAATTTTATAAATTTTTTTAATTCAAGCACTTCACATATGATATCTTTTAAAGTTATGATTTTTTTGGGTAAATCAGTTAGTGATATAAATGAAATTAAAATTTTATGTACAGCAAGTTTGCCAAGAATGGCAGTCAGGTACCTATCTTGAAGGAGCTACCAAAAACATAAGAGACCCTGACAGCTCCACAACAAAAGAATACAATAACAAGCTAAACCACAGCTTACACCAATATCATATTATTGAGCAGCTAATCGAGTATACAACAATGCCTACAAAAGACTTAAGCAACAAACCAAGACAGAGCCTAATAAACCTCTCCGCTAATAAATGTAGGGAGAGTATCCGTGAATTCCGAATCAGTAGGGAAGGCCACACCTGGGACACGGAGGATGAATATTGCCAATTAGGGAGCAAAGTTATGCTGTTCACGCCAAAGTGCAGACCTGCAAAAACAGAGAAATAACAAGAAAACAACTAAAACCCTCTATTTACCTTCTCATAGTGTTTGAGCTGAATTGTTCCATTACTAGGAAGATCACTTTAGTAGTAATGTTGCCCACTTCCATGGTAGTATTTTTGAAGGTTCTAAGGTTTCTTTCAGAACATATGGTGTAAACAGTAACAGAGAGAAGGATACTAAAAAGGGTAAGGTCAATGGTTTTGTAGCTTTGAGGGTGGTTAAACCAAAGTAGGATGGATTGGAGGTTTTGCGGATGTGGAATGTTTAGATGAAAGTGGCTGAGGCAATGTGACCACAAGGAGTTGGAAAAGGGACATTCAAAGAAGAGGTGATTGGTAGACTCATTATTCGAGTAGCACAGGGAGCAATGATTTGGAATGTAGGTATAAAGGAGCTGATCCCTAATCTGCAGCTTATTAAGGATAGCTAACCACAAAATAAATGCATACGTTGGGTTTGAACCCTTATGCCACACTAATGAATATCAAGGTACCTTCGGTAAAGGTGGTCTCATCAGGGAATAAGCTGAAGCATTGATGTAGATTCTGGCAGGGCTTGCAATCCATCCTAAACGATCTTGCTGAGACCAATCAGGTTGGTATGGTAAAGGTTCAAGCATGCGAATGGTTTCAATTGTGGCATCTTGCCCGCACCACATATTGTCTCTGATAATATCTGCAACTTTTGCAATCATTGGAAGTTCGGAGCCATTGATAGCTTTAGGTGTAGAGAGATCCTTGAGGATGCCTCTTGGGTGCCAAAGATCCTGCCATAAGAAAGTAGAAATTCTATTGCCAATCTGAAATCTGAAATAGTTCCCAATAATATCCCTAACCTGAATAATTTTCCTCCAACTCTAGGAACTATTATGAGAAGGTTGGGCACACCAGAAATTGTTCCTTTTGAGAATAATAGTGTGGACCCACTTTACCCACAGAGCTTCCTTATCATTGAACAGAAACCAAATTCTTTTACCTAACAAGACATTGTTCCATGTAGACAAATGTTTAATCCCAAGACCCCCTCTCTGTTTTGGGTCTACATATGTCAGTCCATTTGACTTTTGTATGAGTATTTGACCTAACCTTGCCAAACCACAAGAAATTCCTAAGTTTAGACTCAATTTCTTTAATGATAGAGACAGGCAGTAAGATGGCTAGCCTAGTAGACCTGAAAAGTAGATAAGACAGAGATGACCAATTGAAGTCTACCAGTATGGGACAAGGCCTTATTAGTCAATTTGTTAACTCTGGAATCAATTTTGTCCAACGGGGGAATACAATCTCACTTTGTTAATCGAACTGTTAAAAGAGGAACACCTAGATAACGGATAGGAAGCTCACCCCTTTTAAGACCCGAAATATTTTCCTACTGCGTGGTCAATTGATCCGCATCAGGAGATAAAAAGAAGTGGCTTTTGCTTAGGTTCATTTTTGGCCCTGAATAATTAGAGAAGGCACTCAGACATTTCAACAAGGTATTCACCGAAGAAGTGTCAGCATGACAGAATAATAACAAATCATCAGCAAGCAAGAGATGGGTGAATTTTAGAGATTTACAAAAAGTTAACATTTAACTAAGTTTAACTAACATTTAACAAAAATTTTAACTAAGCTTTATTTTTATCTCTAATACCACTTTATACTTTAATATTCGTAAAATAATACTCATTCTATCTTGAACGAGGAGTAAATTGGTAAAAGAGATAACGTAAGAACATACTTAGACTTTGTGAAATGTTAGGATGAAAATAAGAAACTATTCTTTGAATTATATCAACATCCAGTTGATCCATATTGCCTAGTTATGATATTACATAAATTAAAGTACTAATTCATATACTAAAAATTAGTTAAAACTTAATTTTTTATGATATAAGGTACTACCAGTACAATTTTACAAATGTTAAAAGTGTAGCGTGATATTATCGATAATCGTAAAGATTAATTTAAATTTTTAAAAAAATATATGGGACAGTTCATACTTTTTTAAAAAAAATTACAATTCATACCTTTTGACTACTACAACAACACCACTAAGATTCAACGCTAACAATTCATACCTTTTGACTATCTTAAATAATAATAAATGTATACAATTATGGACAAATCTATGTATTAAGCTAATGAAGAAAATTTAAAATTTTAGTTTAGTTAAAATTAGTAAAATGTTGTCTTCATAAATCTTTAAGGTACCAAAACCTAATGTTATGTATTTTGTTCCGTACAGGCAGGTATCGGCTGAAAAACAGTACAAGATAGATGGGGTTGGTACCGAGAGTAAATATTGGTAGGTATCGGCATTTTTCACTTGGTACATACAGGTACTACTGCTATTCAAAATACCAGTCAAATATTGGCCAGTATCGTAAGTTTTATAGTTGGAAGACTAAGTTGCAAATTTTTATCAAACATCCCCTCCTCACCTGACTATCTTCTTCTTCTCTCCCACAATTTTTCTCTCACATCTCACTCACTCTCTCTCATTCAAGCACCACTGACAACCCTCCCTCTCTTCTCCGGCGACACCACGGGCCCACCATTGATGCCCACCAACGGCTGCCCTTGCTCCTTTAGCTCACTACTCCCACTTTTTTATTTCTCTCTCTCGACCACCACACTTGTGGCTTGCCACGCCTGACGCCACCAAACCACGCCTGACGCCCCGCCAGCCCACCCACCACTCTTAGAGTCTCAAGTCTCCTCCTTCACTCTAGATTTGAAATGGATCCAGATCTATTTCCATCCAAACCTGACCCGTTGAAATTGTTGTTGAATAATTGAATTTTGAAATAATTAGGTGTGCATTTATGACTTTATGTATGTTTCGTGAATTTTAAATAGAACTGTTGGTGTATTTTGTGAATTGTGAATGGAATTTATAGGTTTGTTGTTACGTTGCTTGTTGTGTGGACTATGGAATGGAACCAAAAAATGAAAATTGATTCATTGAAGTTGTTTGCTTTCATTCATAGAAAAAACGCCGGTTTCATACAGTCAGAACTAAGTTTTTTTGACAATTGTTTATCATACAATATGCTAATGTGGGACAGACAAAAGGCTATTAATTTAGAGTTAAGTTAGTTGAAATAAAATTAGCATGCTAAATAATATGACATATTCAAATTATTTTATCTAAATTGGCATGCTAAATAATGTGTCATATTGAAATTTATATATTATCTTATGTTAATAATATAATTACATATTTATTTATACGAGATTAAAATATTTAATATAATTACTTTAATACTTTTACAATTAAGTTATGCAGTTTAAGCCATTTAAAATAATAGACTTAAACTTCATAAAAAAAAGTTAGAATCTAAACAAATTTTAGTAAAACACGATTAGCATCCACTTTGTTTGTTGCCTAATAAAATTATAAGTTTATAGAAAAGTAAAATTTACATATATGTATTGAGAAACACATTTTAATTATGATTAAACATTTTTTCATATTAATCGTGATTATTATTTATATATAAAATATCTGAAATTTGTTATTATTTCATATTAATTGTGGTTATTATTTGTTATTATAATTTTTGTAGACAGAGTTGATGTAAACTTATAAAGTATACAGTATAACTATATAATATGACAATGAACTATTTTGTAAATTTTAAAAAATTCAAGGCTATTTCATAAATTTAAATCTAAAATGGTACTCAATATTAATTGGTATTGATGTAGTATCATATCATAACTCAATCTGATACCAGGATCGGTACAGTATTTATAACTTTGCTAAAACCTATGTAATTCTATTTTCTATGATTAGAAAGAATTGGAACGAATTGCAGTACAAGATCGAGGCCCAGTATAATCCTAAGTGGGCCTAACTTAAGCGAGTGGCGACCCAGATTGGATATCATATACGCCCACCAACTTGCTAAAATTAGAAAGGGGCGTCCTTAGTCATTAAGCGATAGATAAAAGAGAAAAAGCGGAGTGGGGAGGGAATGGACGGCCCTCCGGCAAACGATTGGTGCTCAGTGTGCCATGGACATTTCAACGTTCCTTGTCAAGCCAATTGCTCTCATTGGTTTTGTGGTATGTTGCTTATGTAGTATTCTCTCTATTCAGTTATTGCCCACATTTGTTTTGATCTTGTTCCTTTGATCAAGCAACTTTGAAGAAAAGAATCGATCAAGTTCTGTTCTTTTCTGAGGATTTCTATGATTTATCAACTTTCCTTTTTAACATTTTACTCAACCTCATAAAATTTTCACTTGTTAAGGGGATTGTATAATGATGGTATGGCAACATGGATCTGCAATTCAACCCTGTAAGTGCCCGCTGTGTCGTAGACAGATAACTTTGTTAGTTCCTGGTGAAGCATCGTTGAGGCAACGCCATAACC
>JAOTAY010000189.1:5656887-5673619 GCA_025629805.1 Erythroxylum baracoense | reverse complement strand
GGTTATTGGAATCATCTTTATTGGATTGCTTTATAAATGGGATGAAGGATCATATTCATCGAGACGTTCTCGCTCAAGCTCCTTCCACATTATCTAAAGTTGTTGTATTATCACATTTATTTAATGAAAAGGCCACCATAGGATTCTCTGTTCCAGCTACTAAGCCCATCTTCTCCACATCTATTTCTAAAATCCCTACTCCTTTATCATTATCATCTTCTTCCACACGCTACCTTCTGGCCTTACCATCATCGACACCACCTCTGTTGCCCACTCTTTCGAAATATTCCACTCAAGTGTGCTGAATATCTTCGACCTAATAACAGCTTCGTTGTGAGTAGAGATTGTGTTTTACCTGTGATGAAAAATATTTTGCACTCACAAGTGCCCCAATAAGCACCTCATGTTTTTTTAGACTGAAATCAATCCACCAGAAACACCACAATTACTGGATTCATCTCGACTAACTTCCAATATTGAAGGTGATCAACGTTTAGTTTATCAGCATCTTTCGTTACATGCTTACATTGGGTCTTTTAGTCATGCTACCATCCATTTTCAAGGATTTATTTCAAGCAAACCAATTCATGCTCTTTTAGATGGTAGTAGTTTCAATAGCTTTATTAAACCACGACTCGCCCATCTTCTTCGTTTACCTATGCAATTAGCTCAACATATTCGATTTATGGTAGGTGATAGTTATTTTCCACATGTTGAAGGTTTCATTCCTAACTTACCACTTTTTATTTCGAGTCATCTAATTACTATTCCTGTATATGTCTTCGCCTTGGGTGCTTCTTGGTTAGCCTGCATAAATTAAATTTTATAATGGGAAAGAATTTATTACATTGCAAGGCTACCAAACTTCTACTCCTCAGGTTGCTAATTTTAATCACTTTTGACGTTTCTATGTGATTGACTAGATTGATGTTGTTTATCTTTTAATATGTTTATCCTTAATATCCTCCAATGATTTTGTTCACTTTCCTGATGATTGACCTAGGGACTTGGTTTCTCTTTTGTAACAATTCTCCTTTGTGTTTCAACTTCCTAAAGGACTTCCTCCTTCTAGATCCCACGATCATGTTATTTCCTTACAGGAATGTGTTACTACTGTGAAAGTTAAACCATATAGATATCCTTTTTCTCAGAAGGAGGAAATTGAATGTATGGTTAATGGCATGCTTTATAAAGGAATTATTCAACCCAACACTTCCTCATTTTTTTCCCAAGTTTTACTCATCAAAAATAAGGATGGCTCATGGCGTTTTTATATTGATTATTGTGCCCTTAATGTTGTGATGATAAAGGATTCTTTCCCCATCCAACTATGGATGAATTAAAAAGCTCAGTTTTCTTTTCTAAGTTAGATTTAAGGACTGATTATCACCAAATTTTGGTTCACCCTGATGATCGTCCTAAAACTACATTTCGCACTCATAATGTTCATTATGAATGACTTGTCATACCATTTGGGCTCATAAATGCTCTTGCTAACTTTTGAAGCTTTGAAAAACGATATTTTTCAGCCTTATCTTCGAAAGTTTGTTTTAGTATTTTTCGTTGGCATTTTTGTTTATAGCCCAGCTTAGTGTACTCATTTAGATCATTTAACTTTGGCTCTTAAATGTTTGCAACACCATCAGTTATTTGCTAAGTTTTTGAATTGTACTTTTGGCCAAACTAATGTTGACTACTTGGGTTATATTATTCAACCCATAATGTTGAAATGGACCCTTCTAAAGTGCAAGTTATAAGGGATTGGTTGGTCCCTTCCGCTATCTCTTAGTTATGAGCTTTTCTTGGTTTATCTGGGTACTATCGTCACTTCATTAAACAATATGCTTTGATTTCTGACCCTTTAACAGACTTGTTGAAAAAGGATAAACTTTAGTGGTCTTCTTCAACACAAGAAGCTTTTGAAACCTTGAAAAGGACTTTCTTGACTGCCCCTATCTTAGCTCTTTTAGATTTTTCCAAGCCTTTCATTTTAGAAACTGATGCTTCTGGCCTCGTCATAAGTGTTATTTTATCTCAAGAAGGGCGTCCTATTGCCTATTTTTCTAAGAAATTATCTTCTAAAATGCATATAGAATCTGCCTATGTTAGGGAGCTTTATGCTATTAAGGAAGCGGTCGCTAAATTTCGTCATTACTTGTTGAGCTATCGCTTTATTATTATAACCGATCAGCAAAGCCTTAAAGAAATCTAGGACCAAGTTATCAAAACTCCTAAACAGGTAGCTTAGTTACCTAAATTGTGGGGTCTTTCCTATTTTATTGAATATAAATTGGGTCTCACTAACCTTGCTGCGGATTCCTTATCTAAAGTTTTTTATATGGCTCTCACTGTTTCTTAATAATCTTTTTTAGATGACATATATGTTGTGATTGCTTCTTCTCCTTCTTCGCAGAAGCTCAATTCTCAATTTATAGTAACTGTAGCGACCTATCGGGATATATTTCCTTCATTGAGGTTTTCTCTTTAAGAACAACCTCTTGGTGATTCCTGTGGATATTCCTTCTCTTATTCAACAACTTTTGCAAAAGTATCACTCTTCTTCCATTGATGGCCATACTAGTTTTGTTCATACTTTTATTGGCATCTCTCCCTATTTTTTATGGCCTAGTATGAGAGTTGATATTTGTATTTTTATTCACACTTGTCAAGTCTGTTAAAGAGCGAAACACATGTAAACTTCGCCAACTAGCTTACTCAATCCACTACCAATCCCTACCTAGTTGTGGAAGGATATCACAATGGATTTTATAACTGTTTTTTCACCTCTAAGTTATAATGTTATTTTTGTGATGATTGATCGTTTAGTTTGGTCATTTTGCACCTTTGCGTTCTTCTTTCATTGCACAATAAGTTGCTAAAGTTTTTATTCAGATTGTGGTGAAGCTACATGGTATTCCCTCTTCCATAGCTTTTTATCATAATAAAATTTTCACCAGTACATTTTGACATCATTTATTTAAGCTTCAAGGAACCTCTTTAAAGATGAGTTCGGCCTATCACCCACATACCGATGGCCAATCAGAAGTTGTTAACAAGTGTATCAAGACGTATTTTTATTGCTTTGTATTAGAACATCTAAAATTATAAGTATCTTTTATGTCATGGACTGAGTTCTGGGGTAATACATCTTTTCATACTTTTATGGGTATGATTCCATTAAAAATTCTTTATGGTCGTGATCCTCCATCTATTGTATCAACTTTTATACACAATGAAACTCCTTTTGATGTTCAGGAGCAATTAGCGTGTTCAACTCCTTGCTCAGTTGAAGCTTAACCTTGTTCGAGCTCAGAATCATATCAAGCATTTTGTTGATCAGAAGCATATTGAAGTTATCTTCAATATGGGCGATTATATTTTCGTGAAATTACAGCCTTATCGTCAACACTCCATCCATTTACAATGTAACCAGAAGCTTGGCATGCGTTTTTTGGGCCTTTTAAGGTTTTAGCTCGCATTGTTACAGTTGCTTACCATTTAAAGCTCCCTTTAACTACAAAGATAGACCCAGTTTTTCATGTTTCTTTGCTAAAACGATGTCAGGGTGATTCTTATAATCAGTTGTTCCTCTACCGTTGACTTTCATTGATGTTAACCTTATGAACAAGGTCCCTTTTAATAGGGAGGGTAATGTCATACTGAAGGAAAATATGGGTGGGAAGCAAGAGGGACACGTGGCAAATGAACTGAACATACGAATAAGGTGCAAAAGTTTGTTAGGCGTAACACTCGGGCCACGAGAATGCCAATATATTTTCATGACTAAAGGATATTATATGCAAGAGAACGACGGAGAAAAAAGTGTGGAATATGTTGTGATCTCTCTTCTCTACTGTGATTCTCCCTATTCCTTCCCTCTATTCTCTGAGTGTTCCTTCTATCCTTTTCTTTTCCCTTTTGACGTTTGTTCTATATTGTGACTAATCCCCTATAACTGCATTTGGATGAGATATCCATACTCCTTTGAGACTAATAGTAAATAATACAATCGGAGATTATTTCCATTATTGTGTTTTACGTGTCACTTGGAATAGATTTTTGCAGGAAACTATTACAAAATTTGGATTGGATTATTGTATTTGCTTATAGATGTTTATTAATGTTCCTTAGTGGTATCTAGATTCTATACTATGATAAGTCCCTCCATGACCCAGAGAAAAAAAGCAATTTTGTGTTTGCAAGCACATTGAAATCTACATTAACAATTTTCAATTTGTGTTGGGCAAATTGTTCTTTACCATTGACAACTGTTTCTCAAAGAAGGAAAAACTCCTCTACAGGTTCAAGATCAAGCCTCTGTCAGACTGAGTGTGTGACTGTGGATTCAGTGTCTTGTGATCGATGGATTCTTTTGACAGAGAAGAAAAATCCAGTTGAAATGGAGATGTGTATATATAATATTATTGTTATGTGTCATCTTATTATGCACTTTGGGATACAAAGGTCCTCTACTATGGCTGTACTTTCACTTCCTTTTTGTTGTTTGAGTTTCACTTACTCTTGAAATTGATGTTAGGTTCTTCAGTTATTAGTAAGGTTTTTGGTGGAATGCGGTCTTGTGCTACCTTTTTTTGTTTAGTTTTTGTTTTCCTAATTTAAAATAAAAGACCATTTAGTTTTTGATGTATTTTATTATTAATATATTAATTAATTTTATAAATTAACTAAGTAATTAATTTTATTATAATTTCTTATGCAATATTTATTAACAAATTAATCATCTTTAAAAAAATAAGTGAAAATCTATAATTTATATATATTATTTAGTAACAAATTAATCATATTTTAAATAATTAGTCAAATAAGTAAAAATTTTATAATTTATTATATAACTTTAATAATAAATTACTACAAATACTATGTTGATTCGAGTCGAATTATTCAAGTGAAGCTTTTCAACGTTCAGAGAGTCAAAAAGAAAATGATCATTCTTCGATTACAAAGCTTTTTAGAAGAATCAAATAATTGAAAATGTTTTGGTACACTTTTACAGGGAAAATTGTAAGTCTCATTCGAAATAATCAAATAATATATAAAAATTTAGAAATTATATGTATTAACTAAATTGTTTAAGTGATTATATAAAATTCAAAAATTTAAAACTTAAGAAGCTCCGTTACTTGAATACTAAGGAGCTTATATAATTTGCATTCTAAAAACTGGATGATATTGAAGAGAAGGCATTGTCTGAAGATTTTTAGAGAACTGCCTATGACTACTTAGATCAATTTTTAAAAAACTTAACCGGCTTTGACCGGTTTAATCGTAAAAATTTAAATTTTCAGTTAAGATTTTACATATCTTATTCGATTTATTTTAATAACTCTTGTTGTTAAAAACTGATTAGTTTATTAATTAATCGACTAATTTCTATAAATTAATAAGTTATTATAAACTAACATAAATCAATTAATTTTTATTTAACAAAATTTTAATATATGAGGAAAATTTTTAAATTATATTAAATTTTTAGTTAATTTTATAATGACCTCATCCAAATTGAATCTTTTAAATTTTAAATTTTAAATTTTTTATATTATCGATTCAACTTTTGTTGCAAGTTTAAATCATCTACAGGGACCATAGAGGTAATATTTACGTTCTCTTAATATAGAAAAAGCGTTGATGCCACTTAAAGTGGGCATAATATGATTGATTGGGAAGAGATATCACAGAAGTTTACTTGGAATTCAAAATATACGACATTTTTTGTTTTTGTGTTGATTGCATGCGAATTATTACTAATCACATGCTTTTCATCCATAGATCGAATGATTATGAGACAGGTGAATTCACTTGTACCAAAACATGTGTTCCCAATTATTGAATGGACAGTACAAAGCTTTCTTTAACCAATGCCTGTTGGCCTAAGTGGCCAGAAATACAGCAGAACTATTCACTGAAAAGAACCTTAAAGCAAGTAAAAGTAGTATGTCAAAGGTTCTTCATCAAAGATTAGTGACTGAAGTTAAAATTGGAATCTTCTTCAAACAGCATAATGCGATTGCTCAGTAGTTATTCTATAAACTCATATTGAGTAGTGTCCAAAGGTAATATAGGTCATCATATGTAAACGAAGCAAAGGTTTTAACGTTTAAGAAGAACATATTATCATTGCATCACAATCAGACAAAATGAATTGATTCACAAAGTCAAAGAAACCAATGGATGTCAAGTGTAAAGACAGAAGAAGGTTACATCTATTAATTATGAGCTGAAGGAGGAATGCTGACCAAACATTTCGATTGCAATTTGAAGGATAACTTAAATTGGCTCAGGCAAAGCAACTATGAGTTGGAGTGTTTGACTTAATAATTAGACGAAGACTTATATATCTGTACACCATGTAAGATAAAAGGTCTAAATTTTAAAAGGTTTAACAAATATTAGACTGTCACAAATCAACTAAAAATTAAATAAAATTTAAAAATTTAAAAGCAAACTAAACCGAAAAGTTAAAAATTGAATCAAAAAATTAGATAGTTCAAAATTTTTATAATTAAACTAGCTAAATTGGTTGAATTTTTTAATCCTTGATTCTAACATCCTTCAATTGAGCTGCTAAGCTTAATAGTTTTCAGAAAATATTCATAATATATTAACATACTTTATTCCAATAAATAAAATTACGACTAAAAATTTAACACTAATCGAATGTAATCTGACCATGTATCTCCACTTAATTAACTTTCATCCATCGAAACCTAAGTTTTTGGTAGGTGTTTAACAAAAGTATATTAGCTAAATGCTAGATTCATTTGTTGGATTAATCAACACGTGATTAATTTTCGTCGTCCTCTTCTCATGTAAGATTGAGTGTACTTATCGTGTAATATTAGAACCAGATATTTTTGTGTTGAATCCAAAATTTACATATACTTAGTGGGAAGAAAACACACTTAATTAAGCTTTACGTTGATTGTCTTGCTTTCAGAAGCATGAGTAGTGGCTTCAATTATGGTGGCTGGTTATGGAAATGATGACTCTACTTAAACAACCTCTGGCATTAGTTGAATAGTTTTCTGTAGAAAGCGTGAGATGAGCAGACCTTATAATACATATGGGACCTCTCTGCATTAACATCCCAAACATTACGGCTTGCTGTCGGACCTTGTTCATTTAATTCTTCTGTGGATATGCAGCCATTAACATGCACAACCTATGTTTCTAACTTTGAGTTTTTATTGTATAAAAGATGGTAGAAACCACACCACACCAAATGGTCGAGTGTGGCATTGTTTTGAATTTATGATCAAGATCGGCTCTTTGAACAGGAAATCTCTCACAGTGTCAGTAACAAACTGGGACTGGGTCACTCTATACCTATCCTTTTCTTCACAAACAGAAAACGGCCAAGGCACATGAACATGCGCCTGTTCCCTGTAACACAAACTACCTTACAATGAATGAATGCAGTACAGAGACATGTAAGTTGTGAGCCCCCTGCAGTTTTCTAGGTAATGACAAAGTATCATATTCCTCCTATATATTGTATTCTAATAATATTTTTAAAAAGAAATATTAAATAACCTAAATTTCAATATAATCAGTTAAAAGTACAAGTCAGGACTCGAGCATTGTCATGTCCTTTTCATCTGAAATTAATAATATAAACCAAGTAGGTGCACCTGTTACCATTTAGCTTATCATCATGACTTGGAACCTTCGTTTTATGATAGTTTCGTGTCATGACTGTATCCATTCCACGTATAGTTTAGTTGCAAGCTCCTGACCTACATCCCCTAAATAATGGAAGTAATAAATGGTCCTCATAATTATTAAACATGATGCCCAGATTCCATGTCAAATGAATAAATTTAACCTATTCACAGTTTCATCATTTAGAGAACTTCGGATGATGTTATATATTATACATCTCTATATCCAGTTCTTCCTGCCCTACTCATTAAATGTCACGTACTCTCAGGCGTTAGCACTCGTGAAACACCGACGCAGGTATTCACTTCAGTGCAAGATACAATTCAATACGATCGATCACGCCATGAATATAGCACATTACATTATATTTTTGGTTTTCTTATAAAGTAATTAATAATTCAATGGTAGATCCAAAAATTATGTCTTATTTTTCTTTATAACGATGAAAAAAAGTAGTTGAAACCTTGAAATTATTACTACTAACAGAATCCTTGATAGTTTGAGAGCTCAATTCATAATGGAAAAAAGCCGAGATCAAGTGTATTTCTAAAGATCATTTAATTAGTGAACAAAGTCGTGGGAAAGTCATATTCAACACTATAGAACTCGTCAACATGTCGATTGCGAGCGTATTAGGAGTTTTATTTTTAGTATTTAGGACCTCGTCAAACAATTTGAATAGCACGTTTCTTCACATTTGATCAATGTTTTAAAAATCAGAAATTAAACAAGTAAAACAAAATGCTTAAGGCTTAAAAAACCAGTATTAAACCATCACAAACTGGGCTAAAGATTTAATAAAATTAAAAATTTTAAAATATGATTAAAAAAAGTTATTCTTAGTATGTATATTTAGTATAGTATTAAAAAAAGTTAATAGTTATGTTAATATTTGGTATTAAATATTAAAAATAATAATAAGAAATCTTTTCACTCTTATTTAGTTAATATATAATTTATTTTGTGCATAATTAATTAAGATATTTTATATTTTATAAATAATTAATAAAAATTCGATGATTTATAAAATTTTTAATTTTTAAACGGTTATAAATTTGATTTTTATGATAAGAATAAAAGTATAAATGAAAGAAAATAAAATAATTATTAAAAAATTAATATAAAATATTGTACTATATGATTTTGATGATAATATTTTAATAAGATAATATCTTAATAATATTTTGATAATAACTTCTAATAATAAATTTTATCTCGAAATAAAAATGTAGGATTGTTTAGGATTCACTCCTATCACTCTATATTTTATTTATTATGAGTGATCAAATAACTAAAACTTAGAGAATAAAATCTTTATTACTCCTTACCAAGACCTTGAAGTATATATAATAAAAAATAATGTAATTATTGCAGCCAGATGATTTGTGGATCTTTCAGGTTGCTCAATATTTTGTATGACCATGACGCAGTGTGACATTTAGGCATATATGTATTATGAGTAGCAGCAAATGGAAAATAAGGCAAGCATTTTTGGGGTTTTATATATCATGTCACAATCAATCATGGTCCTTCACGTTTGTGTTCTTTTATCTTTAAACTAAATCTCAATCCAATCTTCATTTATCTACATAGTTCCTCCACTTCAACTATACATTCAAAGCCGTGGTAATATTCTTCACATGTTTGGTGTCATCCTTCTTCTTTCCAATCCAAAACTAGCACCTATTACTACTATTCAAAACCATATCCATATGGGTTCGGTAGTAATCATATCTTAAAGGAAATAAATACGCTGATGTCTACCATTGCCGATAGCGGTCATAGGCTTTTATATATTTTGTCTTGCTAGCCGTGTACACCATTGTTGGACAAATTCCAAATTTACTATAGCTTGTATTTGATCCAGTCTAGGCAAATGATTTCAAATTGTTTTAATCAAGCACGAAACCCCGATTAAACTATATTGATCTCAATTTGAGGAAGTTCCAAAATTATTGATGTATCTAAAATCAATCACTAAGATCATGATGATATATGGAGAAGAGAAGACTACCCCTATTATGTTCTTTTAACATTAATATGTCAACAACAACAATAATAACACTAATAGGTCTGAAAAAATTCAATAGTATCATAATTTTTAAAGAGACTATTTTCAGGTAACTCAAGAATATGTCTATCATTGGGTATATTTATTGAGATAATCCTACCCAACATGGCTAATCTAGATAGCTACGGCAAAATAGATAATATTGTTAGTCAACATCTTTTGGCTATTGTAGAGACTAAGCCATTCTTCAAATGAATCAAAGCAAGTAATCATCTAGATAATAACAAAAATTTCTTGATTGACTCTTAAATCAGATACATATCCCCAAACCTGAATCTGATATCAGCCCTTTGAAACTAAAGCCCCTTGCAATTTACATGAAACACGAATTTGATACTTTTTCCACATAAAAACGTGCAGTCCAAGTTGATTCTGTGGGCAGCTACGTTGTAAAGGGCGTAAAGGGTATCCATAGAGATCAGAAAGGCAGTTTTCAGAGTATGGAATGTGTTGTTAATGATAATTATTGATGGTTGGTAGGGTCTACTAAGGCCGTATTCTTATAAATTAGGAAAATGGCTCTACTTTTGTTTAAGGGTGGGTGGAGATGATGATTAGAGACCAAACCTTTGGATCTCTATTCTCTATCCTTCCTTCATTTGATAGAATCAAGAAGAAAAGAACAAAACAAGGCGCAGATCAGAAAACGCAACAGAATTTTAACCTCAGCTCTGGCTCAGCTTTATTGTTACAAGTCTGCATTCTCTGTCGTTTTTTGTTTTGTGTGCTTCAACGCATTTCCTTCACTGCCGCCTCCTCTATTTCAAGGAAAAGTTAAATGATTGAGGTCAACAGTGAAAGTTAATGAGATTGAATTCCGATGTCTTGTACTGTCAGCGCAGAGAATTGAAATGGTTGAAAAGAAGCAGAGGGACAGGAATAGCAGAGGTTGTTGCTTTTGTTCCAGAAAAGCATTTCTAGAGATTGGGAAAAGATAGAAAGAGAAAGGACAAGTTAAGGTATCCAGTCACATGGCATAGTCCAATGTTAAATATGTGTAATAACACAGAATAGGAAATAGGAACTGATTTACATAAACAGAGTATATATTTCCTTTTTTTTTTTATTCTTGTCATAGAACCATTCAAATAAAACATTTATAACACCAAAGATTCAAATCACTTTCACACACTTTTCCTTTTCTCAACAACACATTCACACCAAAACAAAGCAATGTTGTCACAGGTAATAACAAAATATATTGGATCTATAACAACAGACAAATGAGATATGTAACAATGAAACAAAGAAATTTTGCAAATATACACAAATTTTACAGTGTCAAGAATAAAAAGGCAAAAGACTCTGCCCAGACAACGCATTCCCCAACCACATTCTTCTTCATACATAAATACCTCAAATGTGTCTGTCTCCATTCAAAGACTGTCCTTGAACTTGTATCATCAAATGCAACAAGAAACAAAACCCCTCACCAGACTAATGATATAAAATTATATGAAGATTTACGAAACAAATTTGAAATTTTGAACTTTAATAGACTTTCACCGATGAAAACAACCCTTCTAAATTCTGTAAGGAAGCCCCTGAAAAGACTTTGGTAATTGCAGCTCATTCTGAGATGGGTTTAGTCTTGGATCTGTAGAGAAGCTTCTTCTTCTTGGAGGTTTGGTTATCAATTGTAAGCATTACCTTGCCTGCTTCTCCAATCTTGAAGCTGTCAGATATCACAGGCTCATCTGCTGTAATCTTCCTGGACTTTGATACAATCACAGTATAACCATCCTCTGCAGTAGGTACAAATTCAGCTCCGTAGCTCACTTCATTGCCTATCACTCGGAGTTCCCAAACCAGAAGACATATCTGCTAAATTTGATATATTATAATTAGAATCAATTAATAAGTGTAATCAAACGGCAAATTTTGGGTAATTTTGATTCGTACCTCAGAGATGGAGAAATCTACAGTATGTTTAGAGGTTGCCTTGATAGTGACCTCTGTGACAGCGTCAGAGACAGCAAATTCTTGCTTTCCTTCCCTGCTCAGTCCACCATACTGAACTGGTACTTGCTCCGACGCTATGTATCTGTTTATTGCAAAGCATCAACCAGAGTTGTGAGAAAGCGAAAAAGGTAATCCTCAAGTCCCGAAAAGGGAAACGACATAAAGATAGCACTCCGAATCATCAACGACCATAGAAGAATCCATTCAACCAGCTTGTAATAAAGATGAAACAGCATAAAGATAGTACTCCAAATCATCAACGAACATATAAAAAAAAAAGCTTCCTCAGAGACCACAAATGGAGGAGAACTTACTTGAAAAGGGTTTCAGCAGATTTGGATGGGCTAGAGAACACAAACTTGCTCTTAGTCCTCTGTGTCAGAAAAGGACTGATCACCCTATTGAAAGCAAGGTACCACCACGGAACATTGATGAACACCTTCACAAACAAGACCTCATATTAAATTCATTACAGAATAAAAAACCAAAACATATACTAAAGAAAAAGATCATCCCCAATAAAGAAACAAATCAATACCTGTTTAGCAACAAACTCGGGATAGTTATCTTGAAGCAGATTGAGAGCCTGATTGGTTACTTGCCTAAGCTCTTTCTTCCCAAGTCCAGGAGAATTCTTAAGATCGTTGACCTGAACAACTGTGGAGATACCCCCAGGATTAAAATCAAGACGCCTGATACTCCTCTCCAAGAATTGGATCCTCCATCGCAAAAACTTCACCCTTTTCTCTTCATCACCAAAGCAATTCTGATACAACTCCTTGTCCTGAAAAGCACCATAAACGTTGTAGCAAACAGGGTGGTTTTCCTTATCAAACCCGTGCATATAAACAAATTTGTCGAACCCATTCCCAAGGTCCTCTTCAAGCAGAGCATCAATTCCAAACTCTTTTCTCCACCTCACAGTGTTCTTGATCATAGCAAAAGCATCTTTGACCTTGAAATCTCTTGCTCTCAAGAACTTCAAGAGGATCACATCGCTCCTTTCGTCAGCAAGAAGTGGGATACCCCAGATAGAAACCTCCTCTGGTGGCAGCGGAGGATCGGCCGGAGCGGTTTCCTCCGCCTTGGCTTCCTCTGCTGCCGGAGGAGGGGCTGTCTCGGATTCTTTAGGTTTCTCCTCCTCTGTCGTTGTTTGAGCCGTAGAGACTGCCACCACAGTCTCTTCAATGGCCTCCACCGTCTTGGCTCCGTCCTCGTCCACCGCCGTCACCTTCTTCTTCACCTCCTCAGCAACCACAACAGCCTCTGGTTCAGCTTTTGCGTCCTCTTTCACTTGCACTTTCTCTTCCTCCTTTGCTACTTCAACTTTCGCTTCCTCTTCTGCTTCAACTTTCTCTTCCTTTTTTGCTTCAACTTTCTGTTCCTCTATCGCTACTTCAACTTTCTCTTTCTCTTTCGGTATTTCAATTTTCTCTTCCTCTATCGCTACGTCAACTTTCTCTTTCTCTTTCGGTATTTCAATTTTCTCTTCCTCTTTAGCTACGACAACTTTCTCTTTCTCTTTCGGTATTTCAATTTTCTCCTCCTCTTTCGCTACTTCAACTTTCTCTTCGTCTTTTGCCGACTCCGCGGTCTCCGGTTTAGATTCTTCGGCTTTAGGTTCTTCAGAAGCAGTGGCTTCCTCCGTCGGCTTCTGAGGCTCCGCCGCCGGCTTCTCTTCTTTTGCAGGAGGAGGAGGAGGAGCAGTGAACTCGTGCTTGTTAAGAGCTTCTTGGATGAGCCGTTTGAACTCATCAAGAGCTTTCTTTTCTGTGTCAGGAAGCTCACCGGCGATATTACTCTCTTCTTTGAAAGATTCCGACTGGGTCATAGTCACTTCCTGGGTGGTCTTTGCTTTTTCATCAGACTCCACCACAACAGCTTCCTCCTGAATTGGCGCCGCCGCTTTCTTAGGTTCAGGCTCAGGCTCAGGAGCAGGAGCAGTTTCAGCAACAGGCTTCTCCACCTTGACTTCAGCTGCGGAGACTGGTGCAGCTTCTGTCTTGGAAGTCTCTTCAGCCATAGTATAACTGCAACTCAAGGTTGAGACAGAGAGAGAGAGGGAGATAGAGATAAAGAAAGAGAGGAGCTTGTGGGCGTCTTAAGACAGAAAGTGCGTAATGTTATTAAGGAAGTGTGTTTCTTGAGAGAAAGAATATGAAGTATGAACAAAGGGCAAAGACTAGGAAAGGGCTTATAAAATAAAAAGGAATATACAGAGGGGAGAGAGAGAGAGAGAGATTCGTTAGAGAGAAGAAGCGAACCAGTCTGTCAGAAACAGTTTGCCAGTTGGTACACCACTCAGGAAGTGGACCCCATCACCAACTTCGTATAATATTCGCTTTTACCTTTGGTTTCTCTAGCTATCTCTAATCCAATCTCTTTCTTTCTCAATCATCACCCTCCATTTATTTATATTTCCTTAATATTTTTGTGAACAATAATTAATTGTGTATGTGAAGATTATTCTTAGCAGTTAATACTGTCTTAATCAGGCAAGCAAAACGTTTTTGGAGGACGTAGCCCAAGCATAGCCGCAAAATAATGGCACAGACAAACAGAGGATTACAGCTTGGCTCGTAATCATTGGCCTCATGTTTCTGTTCCTTTTTGAAAAAATAGCAATTAGTTTGTTTTTGTTTTTCCTACTAAACCACAAAATGCGATAACATAAGGCCTAACCCTCAACTAAACTACACAAGTCCTCTCCTCAAAATCTTTGTTCACATGTACAGCTCACTCCCATTTGTCGTATACTCGTGTCATTATCAATAGTTTAAAAATTATATGAAAAGTTTAACTAATAAAATCATAAATTTAATGTTTTAAATATTTAATTGAAATTAAATCGTAATAAAATTGATTAAAGATTAGAAAAAATTAAAAAATTAAAAATATAATTAATTATATTTATTTTTAAATAATCAATTATTTTTATTTATAAAAATTAATTAGTTTCTTAAATTACCTAATTAATTAATAAACTAATCAATTATTAATAATAAAAATTATTAAAATAAATTAAACTAAAAAATTAAATTAAAAAATCAATCGATTAAAGAATTTTATATTTGAATTGGTCGAAGTTATTTAGTGGATGATTGTTACGACAGCTCCTAAATTCAATTTCTCAATCAGTGGTTCATGCCTCAACACACCCAAATTCTAAATTTGGGTAAATATAATGTGAACCGTTTCTAACAAATCTATAACAGAAGACAGTTGGCAATGAAATTTGTTGTCTTATTGTCGTAATTAACGAATATATCCCCATTCTCACTTTTATCCGTCAACTCTCTCCATGTGTCCTGCGTCAAAACCCAGATGAGCCATTCCATTACCTGCTGGGACGCTGATTCGTGTTTTCTCCTTAATACGTAGTTACTCTGAATCATAAACGCAATGTGATTAGGCATCAATAAGACAAGTACATTAAGTGCAAGAAACGTATGAGATTAAAAGCAAAAAAAGGTGTTATAACATGCATGCTTATGAGGTCATAAGCGAGTAAACAATTCACCTACATTACATGCAGACTTGGTTCTAAGGATTGATTAGTATATTACTTACTCATCGCACTTACCCAAGTGCTTAATTATACATTTTATTGGATAAAGGGGAAAGAACTCATCAGTATGAACTATACATGCAAAACATGACAAACTCTCCTTTCCTTCCCAAGTTCAAGCGGTGCCCCACTTCCATTAATGGTGGAATCGTTTATCCAAAACAGTGACCGTAAATCCCAAGCACCAGAGGACTGCCAGATTAATTATTGGGGCAGTTAAATATATGGGATGATTGCAATGGCAATTGATACATGATGTATAAATGTTAACTGGTAAAATCTACGGAGAAGTAGAAAGAAACGAGTGACAATGTTCTATTTGATTTAAATTTAACTTTGAATATTATAGTTTTAATTTAAAATATATTTTAAAGAATTTTCAATGTAATATAAATTAAAATCTAACTATTAATTCGTTGTGTTTTTGACATAAACAACTAAAATTAATAAATTGATCCAGAGTTAATAAATAAATCGATTCAACAAATTGATAATTAAACTTAAAAATTAAATAATTCAAAATTTTTATAATCGAATTAATCTTAAATTTTTAATCATATTTCATGGAAAATTCCAAATCTCGGGAACCTGAGGCCGGCCACCCTCAGCTTCTAAAACTTTAGTGAAACACATTCATTCATTTCATTCTTCTCCATGATCAACAAAACCGGCATGCACGTAGCAAAAGTGACCAATATGTTTGAGACAAGTTGCCTACTCGAAAGATTTTATTCCAACCCGCCAAAGTGGTAACTATATATTATATTATTATATAACAAACAAGGTGTACTCATCGACAGAGCTGTATAATTTTGGGATCGACACGTGTCATTAGCCCAGAACAGCCTGTCATCAGATCACAAATCTTCTTTCTTTGATAGCTTCTCGTCTTTGGTTCCAATTGTGTCCGTACAAAGAGCCGGCTTGATTCTATTTCTATATTACATCGGACCCACATTTGTAGGCCTGGTTGTTCTCCGATTCCAAAAGCAAGCCTAATCTGTTTCCCAATTTCTCTTTCCTTCACTTTATCTTGATTTCCTTCTCCGTATAAGAACGAAACATGGACAGAGCATAACTTAGGACTAAAGCCTAAAGAGTACACCTCTGTGCGGACCACCTGAGAAATTTAAGGATACTTGTCAGAGAGAGGGGTTACTCAGGGAATTGTACATGACTAGGTTTGACCCTTGCTTGGATGGCGAGAAAACGAGGGAATAGGTTCAGGAGAGGAAAGAAAATATGAGTTATTAAAAAGGGAATTAAATCTTAGTTTTTGGGTTGCTAATGATATATTATCCTGTATTGGAAAGGGTCGCTGGCGATAGAGCCCAAGGCCAATGTTACGATGTTACGCTGCGTTTGGTTAGTGTTTTCAGGGGTGAGGACGGTGGACAAAGACGCAAAAGTTCTGTCCTTCGTCCTGTTTGCTTGCTGTCCTCACTCATTTT
>JAOTAY010000189.1:5621613-5637789 GCA_025629805.1 Erythroxylum baracoense | reverse complement strand
AATCAACATGTTGAATCACATACACTTCATATTTACTTAATTCATATTTCACATCAGAAATCATTCAAACTATTTATTTCCATCATTTAAATCATACATATCAAAGCCTATGCAATGCTCATGAGACTCACTTTCAATTGTTATTGTTGTGACCGAGTGCCTATAATTGTCCTGTATCTATTGTGGATACTGGGTTTATTAATAACTGTCCCTTATCCATTGGGGATACATGAATCATTTTACATAGTGAGCCAGAGGCTCTTTTTCACTTTTTGAGCTTTAAGTTCTTTTTCGGTGGCTACTCTGGTCATAACAGTCTTTATGTTGTCATGCATTCATGTAATGAAATGCATCACATGTATTCAGTCAATCAATGGTGCTCAATTTTACACTTTCAAACTCACGTTCACATTTTCATTCACATTTGTCATCGAACCTTAGTCCGGCATTCAACATTTAAGTTGAGAATCACTTATTCAGTCAAATTTGCATTCAAGAAGCACTTCCTATGATTTATACATGCATCAAATGCCTTGGACATTTATTGTTCAGAATCAACACATTTACATCACATAATTTAATACAGAATTTTAAAACAGAAAAAACAATGAAATGAGACCTTCTAGGTCGACTCACAGTACACTTCAAATTAACATTAGCTTCCACGATTCGGAAATGACTAGATGCTGACGTTCCATCCTATATATCAACATTATGCAATACACATATTGTACACACATTATTAGTTGTACAATCACATAAACATTCTATTAAACATATATGTATATGTGTAATGTACAATGCATACTCATATTGACTATTCCGGGTGTGTTTCTTTAATCAAATCACTTGATCATTAACCACATCATTATGTATGTGTCTAGCTTATTCTTGGGTTTACATCTCAAGAAATCTTGGTTATTCTAATATCATAATTCCATCCCTCATCATTTCTTTTCTAGCATTATATGCTCTCATAATATCCAATTCTCATTCACCTTTACTTAATACATATTACTCAACTCTTTTGAATCGCAACTACAATCATATGAATATCTTCATTCTCATTATACTTATGCTTTTGGTACTTTGATATAAACAATTCATTCACTTGATCACCTCACACATTTAGTCACTTAAATCTAAACATCATTTTAGGTTCAATTCAAACTTCATTCAAGCCTGACTAAGTCCAAATGCAACATAATTAAGCACCTTATCCTTAATTAGTTTAACCATTTCACAAATCAAAACATTTCCATGTAAAAGCACTGCCCACCATCGTGGTGGTCCGACAGAAGCTTATCTCCCATTTTTCCTGTGATTTTCTAGTTTTTCTCATGACAGATTTCGGGTCAGATTTGTATGGCCTTTTTGACCTATAAACTGACGTTTTTAGACATTAATTTTTTCTAATCAAATGTTCCTCTACGTCTTAAGTTTCAAAAGAAACAAAAGCATTCAATTTGGTTCATTATTCCATGTGTTATGCTCTAAATACTACAGACTATGCACGTTCGAAATTTTGACTAGTGCATGATCATGCATGTGCACTCCAACTTGTAAAACTGATAACTCTCAATTACGATATCGAAAAATTACAAACTTTATACCAATAGGACGTTAAGAGAATAAGCTACAACTTTTATGAAGACAACTTTGTCTAATTCGGCATACCTCAACACAGCTTATTTAATAAAAATAGGATACAATTTCTATCAAGGGTAGTGCTGCAGCCTATGCCAGAACTCAATTTCAAGCCAAATTTCAAGATCCTTAAGGATAGAATTCAAATTCAATTCATCATGAAAATTGTAGCCGTATGTCTCTAATTTAATTTAGATTAAAATCCATCCAGTTTAGATATTCACAGATCAAGATATGGACATAATACAGATGCATGTACAGCTAACATATTCTAGCCATTCTCTTCCAATTTTCTAGATTTTTAACTCTTTCATATGTTACAACCAAACCATCTTATGCTTAGTCCATAATTTCTACTTCATTTCCTTATCAAAATCACTTCAATTCTATCTCAAAGACTTCCATCAAATAAACCATACATTATTTTCATCAATCATACATAAACAAGACATAAACACATTCATTTCTTCATGATCATTTTATCACCAAACTATCATCATATATGCTTCTATTTAAACAACCCATGGACATTAATACATTACTTACTTCTTTATCTCCAATCTCTTCAAATCACCATAAAACCCTAGCTTCCAAGCTTTTCATGATCATCTTATATATGCAAGAACAAGATGGAATAGAAGTAGGTTTCATCAATAAGAAGAAGAGAACAAAGTGTTGAAGTAGTAAGGTAAAGGATGATAGCACAAAGCTCAATGTAAGGAGAGTGAGAGTGAGAGTGAGAGTGAGAGTGTTGTAGCTTAAGAGAATAAAGAAGAAGATCAGAGTATTTTGCTTAAGTGAAAGACAAAGGAGATGGTCATTTAATTGGAAAAATCGGAGGTTATAGGCAAGGAGGTTAAAATGCTTGGTGAGTGTCACTTAATAACCAAATTAAATGCTAATGCCTTTTTGCTTATGCTACTACATATGTCTTAGTAATCAGTCCATTTGTCTCCAATTTTTAATCCAATTGTCTTTCAATTTTCTATGACACTTGTTCTTAAATCTTAATGTCACTTATTAATAATTTCTACTGTCATTTGACATTTATTTCTAATGTCATTTATCAATTGTCTTGCCACTTGACATTTTTCCTAGTCTATAAATACCCAAAATTTCATAAAATTCTCAAATTTCACCAAAAATTCTAAATCAATAATTTAATTCACCAATCAATTTTCAGAATAAAATATTATCGTTTATATCCAGAAAAATGTCAAATGAGTGCATGAACAATCATTGTAATGTGTGGAATAATCAAATTCACGTATATGCATGCTATATTATGCATAAGCATAAAACGCAATTCCCTATTTTTTTATTAACGCCTATCATGTTCAATATTCTAGGATTCATACCCTTAACATGAAAAAATGGGATGTTACACGAGGAGTGATAGCTGAATAGCATTGAAATCGGTGAATTCTAGAACGTGTTGTTTCTGTTATTGATTCTACTGTTGACACCCTTTGAAGCCTCATCAAAGACAAGTCTTTTCTTTCATTCTACGTTGCTTTTTGCTCTTAGAGACAGTTCTTATTCTACCCTTTGGAGTACACTAAAGTTGGTGGAGGAGGAGGCGTTAACCCTGGGGTTGGATTCCGTTGTCTTACTGCACCGTATAGGAAGAATTTCGGCTTAAGGCAGTGAACTTTTTCACGACATCTTCCATTCAAATAAACCGTTCCAATTTTAATTATTACTGCTATTTTCGCTAACAACTTAGACATGACGAGAAGAGCTATCATAAAGTGATTCCCTCGTATAGCATATAGATACATTTACAAATAGCATTATAAGGTTAGCATATACATAAAACCTCATCTCAATCCCATTGCTTATACATGCAACTACCAATTATAACATTAAACATAATCCAAGATAATATCACCAACCCCATACCCAGTAAAGTTTACTATCATCTCCCTTTTGTTCACTGTAAGCCATAAATATGTTCTTTTTTTACTATCAGCTCCCTTTTGTTCACTGTAAGCCATAAATATGTTCTTTTCTTTTAGAACATTTATAACATCTACGCCTTTTTGCATAATTTTTTTAAACCACTTAAAGAGATCGCAAATTCCTTTTCATGCAATAAACAAGATGAATAGTCATTATTTTCTTATAATGCTTCTCAAGATTAATTAACTATAAATAAATTTTATCTTATATTTTGGATACTCAAAGTACTTCCTTTTAGAGTTCTTTGCTGTATAAGAAGTCCGTAAAAGAATCTACAGTCCCCGATTTCAATATGCATAAACATATAAATAAAAACTTTTACTTATTATATATTTAATCATATATAATATAACTTCATATTTACAAATATATCATATAACACTTTATATTTTATATTCATTTTATAATTTTTGTTCAGAATAGTCTAAAGATATAGATAAACTCATATTACATATTAATTTAATGATTATATTTATTTAACATAATTTATATTGTGTCTTGATATTTTAAATTTTTATTTTGAATTAAATGTAAAATATAGTTTATTGTATTAAGAATCTTCGTTCAATATGCTTCTTTTGTAATTATTGTTATATATTTTTATATTAAATGGTAAAAGTGTGTATATATATATAAATATGTTATATTATATATTTTTATATTAATTGTTCTGATTTAGTTACAATTTTATAAATATGTTTATTTTAAAAAATATATGTTGTAGCTCAATTTTATTGATATATCTATTTAGAACAATTAATATTTTTTAATGTTTTATAAGCATTAATTTATTATCTATTTTATTTGGTTTCAAATATACTAAAATGCATTATCTATAAAATGATACTATATGAAGATATATGCCTGAAACATAATCTATTGATTAATTTGGATTTCATTTATTATATTTACTTTATTTCATTCAAATACTATAAAAATTTTGTTTTTATGAAGTCTTATATATTATTAAATTGATCTACTTTTGTTTTTATGATATCGTGTATAATTATTAAATTGACCTCCTTTCTTTTATGATATGATATATATAATGTAGAAAAAGAAGTTTTTCTTTTTTTGGTAAATGTCGGTTGGGATGTCAATAGGTCTGACTGAAGCCGGACTGCTCTTAGCCTGACCCGGCCCTACCATAGGCTAGGTGGCCCGTGGACCGAAGCCAACCCAGTCCACCTTATATTTTAAAAAAACATTAAAAATAACGTTGTTTTTGTCAAAACATCATTTTTGACAAAACGATGTTATTTTTTAAGTTACAGTAAGGCCATAGGCTGAGCCGGGCGGGCCTTCTCTCGGCTTGGTCGGGCCGACCACTTTTGCCGTGGCTCTGTCAATTTGGGCCAAAATCAAGCCAAGTCAGGCCAAAATTAACATCCTTAAATGTAATGACTACATTTAAAATAATTAGAAATCCAGTTATTATAGTCAATTATTTTATGAACGTTAATTTAGTACAAAATAGAAATTATTTTTATCAGAATTGTTTCATGTATCAAATCTTAATGAAAATATATAATTTGATTGTTAAAATTTTATATAATATATAGATATTTAACATTCAAATCAATCTATCTTGTCAAATACTACATTCTAGTTCAAAAAAGATGATTATTAAATGAAAATTAATCAGTTTATTTTTGTTTACAAAAATTGATTAGTTTATGAAAACTAACAGACTAATTAGTAAATTCATCAGTTTTTAATAACAAAGATTATCAAACTAAATCAAGCAGGAAGGTTAAAAACTAAAAAGTATATCGTTTCAAAGTTTTTTACCGTAAACTGACTGAAATAGATTTGGTTTTTAAAACATTAGTTTGAACTTTTTTAGTATAATTTATTCTGACTTTTTTTCTCAATGGATAATATACATTTCAAATCCAACATTCTAGCTAGGCCATACTAGGGGGCATATGTTAGTTCTGCATTGTGCCTGATAATATAAGATTCCTTGAATCTAAACAATAAAAATATATACATGCACAAATTTATCACGTCTCTTAATTAACATTTCTATTTTGGCATACCAATGTTGGCTATGAGTTCAGAAAGTATCTTTTAGATGCAAATTTGTCCTGATAGGCAACTTTGAACTGGAAACGATAAGGACATGCTAAGAAAAGTGAAACAATAATATAAGATTATAGAGATATTAAGTATCAAATAGAAGAGGACACTATCAAAGTTAATAAAAATTATTTTCAAATATTGTTACATTTTATATACAAATTTGCACGGGTTTTTAATTTTATCCCTTGCTTCCAAAACTATGTTTCATGACAAGCTAGGAATGATTACGGCAAGAGAACATTGACCATAACCGATCAAACACAAGTAAGAAGCTTCACTAGCAAAAGAGGTCAACTCCATATTCCTTTAGTTTCATCTGATTACATCTAATTCATATGTTGTCTCCTATAATTGTATGACCTCGCAGTACATAAGTAGGCAGTGAATCCAATCGCATTAAGTAGAGCTAATAGCCAGTAGAAGTAATTAAGATGTGCCCGATTGAGATTGTTAGAGAACCAACTTTCTCGACCTGTCTCATCAGTTGCCCTGTCGATTATAGAGATTAGAAAGCTACTTAAAAAGCTCCCAACACCCATCACACTGAAATAAAGTGAGAGTCCTACACTCCTCAGTTCCCTAGGAACTTGGCTGTAGAAAAATTCCTGAAGACCAATAATGGTGAACACATCACTAATACCACATAACACATATTGAGGAGCCAACCACCAAACACTAATCGGAACTGTTTCATATGGCAGATCGATCATCCCATGTTCTTCTGCAGTTTTCAGCCTTTTTGTCTCAACTAAGGCTGCGATTACCATTGAGAGAGTAGATATGAACATGCCGGTTCCAATTCTCTGGAGCATTGTAATACCTGAGGATTTCCCACTCAAGTTTTGAATTACAGGGACAAAAATGCAGTCGTATATAGGAACAAATGAAATAATGGCAATGCCAATGAATGATTGAAGTGAAGCAGGTGGGATTTCGAAGCCTGAGATGATTGTTCTGTCCATTGTAGCTCCTTGCTTTGTGAAGAATGTTGTGGTTTGTGCAAACACAATGGCGTATATCAAACTTGTAGCCCATATTGGAATAAGTCTCAACATTGCCTTGCCTTCTTCCACATCTCTTTCAACAATGCACATTTTATTTCCATCTTCCACGGAACCAAAATCTTCGAGTCCACTTGGCACGGTGTCAGAGAATCTTTGCAAATGAAAGTAAGAGATTGGACCTGTAAATTGCAAGCACATACCTAGCAGAGATAGGAAACCAAACTTGTCCAAGCAATCTTCTTTATATTGTCCTTTCATTTTTATTTCTCTAGAGATTTTAGCATATTAAACATCGTTTCACTTAATCATTGAAGTGATGATATAGAAATTTCACTTACTTTAAATGCCCTGAACTTTGATGAGACGGGTAACCTTCCTCTCTCCAAGCTTTGGCCAAAATAGTAATTCGATTCCTGACAGCTCTAACAAGCACCCGAATAGATGTCGTTATTGGATTTTTCTCATTTCCATGGGAACTAAACCTATAGGTCCTGGTACCAAGTAAGAAGAAGAGCACTGAAGGTAGCATCACAAATAAGGGAATTCCAAATCCAAGGATCCAATTAACGTTATCTTGTATGTAGACCAAAACCAGTTGTGTGGAGAGAATGCCCATTGAAAAGCTAAAGTACCACCAATTGAAGAAGGAACTTTTGGCTTTACTCTCCTTTGGATGTTGCCCATCGAATTGATCAGCCCCAAAAGCCTGAGTACAGGCCTTATGACCACCTTGCCCAATAGCTACTAGATACAGAGACAAGAAGAACAAGGTTACTTGGAACTGAGATGGAGAACATGACTTGGAACTTCTGGTGTTCGGACAAGAAGTCATTGCAGCTGATAGAGTCAACAAGCCTAGCCCCTGCAAGTTAGGCAGGGAAATGATGTGACAAATAGGATCGACTTTCGGTATTTCAAGCAAACAATTCTTAGGTAGGAAAAGGATTAGAATGAGATACAAAAATTAATGCAAGAATACCAGTATGTAGATGAAGGAAGAAAAGAGAATTGTCCTGTAGCGACCGAGAAATGAGTCAGCGACAAGGGCTCCGAGAAGTGGCAGCAGCGTGGCTGTGCCTGACCAAGTGTTCACATTTTCAGCTGCTGATGCCGTAGGTTGGGCGAGCGGACCCGTCAGGTATGTCATAAGGTTTGAATATATCCCAAAATATGCGAACCTCTCTGCCACCTCCGCAGCTACAGAATATACAAAGAATGATCAAATACTGTGATTTTGTTTCTAAAACAGTCATCATCTTCCTAAAGAGCAAACAGTGTTCAAAGAAAAAAACGTCTCACCGATGATGAAACACGCTGATCTCCATCCACCGGAGCTTGACCGGTGCACTGGCCTGCCGCAGAAGTCGACACAACCATCAACAGTGTCCTCTATTAGGGGAGACTTACTGGTAGAGACATCAGAGATGGCCATGGCTTATGAAACGAAGTAAAATAAGTAAAATGTCTTACCAACCATAAAATTGAAGAGGATGCATTGCACGCTTTAATCTTTCTTATTATTTAAGTGGGCGTACCATTGAATATAAGAACATTATTCTCTTTACACGCCATTAACTAAGCATGCCTTTTTGGGATGGCTCCACGTCGTGTGTTCTTGCTTGACGCTTCAAGTCTTTTCTTGTCCCTTTATCGTTTTCTATGGGATGCATATATGTAAATAAAATAATATCTCATTAATTAATAATTTATTTTATATAATATTTTTATGTTAATAATTTCAATACATTATTAAAATAATAATTTTCAAATGAATTCTTTATAAAATTCTTTGGATTCATATCATAAATTAATAATTTGTTAAAACTATAAATATATTCTTGCAACAAATACTCAAATTTATTGAATCAAATTTAATTAATTAAAAAGTAAACAAAAACTCAATATGCAAGGCTCAACGCTTTGCGAGAGATAGCAAAGAGACATTAATTATACGCAACCTTACTTTTGCATTTTTACAAAGAAACTATTTTCATTACTCGAATATGTAACCTTGCATTCGCAAAGTAATAATCTTACCAGTTATTTCAAGACTCGCCTTATCATATTCAATTAATTAGATTAGTAAAATAAATAAATATGTATTCATTGAATTATGAATAAATTCCAAAAATTATTTATTTATGGATCAATTAATATATACTTCTTTCAATTAATAAAAAATATATGATCCGAATATAATTAATTTATAAGTTTTCTTGTATTTATATATGATAAGCCACAAATCAGATATATGGAAGGTTATCTTTTAATTGGTATCGAGGACATTCTTTTAAATTCTTCTTATTTCCTCATTACTATGATATTTCGTCTTCTTTGTTACAAACCACTAAATCCCAATAATTATGAAGTAGGTTAAGCAAGGGCAACAAAGTCAGATTTTGATAATCGACTTAGATATTATATATCCAAATTAATTAGATTTATCAAAGCAAAACGTGCTTAAAAGAAACAAATCATGCTAGTGCGATTTATCTGTTTTCAAAAGAACTTCATATCCTTCTTTTTCTAACTTGTCATTTTCTGGGGTTTGTTGGTTGGTTCCTATATCTAACCAGTGTACACAATTATATACAGGTCGGACCTTGCCCTGTCTTGACATCTACATCCATACTCGCTTTGGCTTTACTCAACGATATACATGTGGTCCCTTGCTAAACCAAGAAACTCGTTTGGGGTGCGATAAGATGCTTTCTATCAGGGTTTGATCTTATGAAAGTATATCTTAGGTGATTATAAATCTAAACATGTACTTTATTTAATAATCAACAAAGGAATCAAAGTCTAAAATAGCCCAACTACGGGAATGGCCAAGACATTGATTTGCTTTCCAAACTTTTCTCTTCGTTCTACTTTTTTCTTCAAAATTTTGGGACTACGTTGATAGATGATAGAAGGTATCAACTATCAAGAGACAAACCAAACTCTGAAATTGCACATGTTAGTATATGCTTTATAGTGTTGCACAATAAGACATATTTAATTAAAGAAATTCTGAAAGTACATATATATGCTAGTTTATGATATATAGTTAGTTAATTGGTTGCGTAACATGACATATTTAATTAAAGGAATTTTTATTCTTACTTGTTTTGTTTAATTAACTAATTCATAAGATGAAGTTGAAATAATTGCAATTATAAATCATATTTCATTAATACATTTTGCTAGTTGTTATTCTATTAAAATTATATATTAATAAAACAGTAATACGATCCCATATCATGCTTCTTCTCTGTGAAAAAAAAAGTTGCTGATTTCATGAACTAAATTATATAAATACTTAGGTCTCGTTTGGTAATTAATAATGAAGAAATCATAATGAAAAAATGAGAATGAAAATGAAAATAAAAAGTGAGAATCGAAAAGGAAATAGAATTATTGATTGTGAGCGTTTGATATACAAGTACTAGGAATAAGATTATAGAAGTTAATAGCTATTTCAATTTTTGATATCAAATATTAAGAATGATAATGAAAATGAAAATATTTTACTTATGTTTAATTATTACATGATTGATTTTGTAAATAATTAATTAAATATTTTATATTTTATTAATTAATATTTTATTTAATAAATAAATAATTAAAATTATTTTTAATGATTAAATAAATTAATAATTTTTAAATAATTATGAATAATTTTTATAATAAGAATAAAAATATCAGTAAAACAAATAAATTAATTATTAAGGAAATTAATATGAAATATAATTTTGATGATAATATTATGATAAATATCAATATTTTCATAATATTTTCATAACAATTTGATAATATTCTAATAATATCTTTATCTTTTATTTCTAATTTTTCATTCCTGTGTATACCCACACCCTTTTAGGAATAAAAATTAGAGATTATTTAAGGTTCATTCCAGTTTTGTCATTCCTTATCTTATTTATTCCTGATAACTAAACAACTAAAAGTTAAGAATACAATTTGCATTCCCATTTTTTCCTCTTCTTTATTGATTACCAAACAAGACTTTAAAGAAATGTTAGATACTAATTGGAAACATATTCATTTAACTGACCTATTATAAGAATTTTATTTGAATCTCAAGTTAAATAATTGCTTATACAATTATCATAATGAATATTTTCTTACATACAAATTATAAAAGGGTTGTTTTAATGTGTACAAAAAGAGATGACGTCCCAATTTGAATTTACCAATAAATAGATAAAGTCTCAACAAATTCATTATCGCATTATACTTTTTCTATACACTGGTTATATTGCATCCAACCCCACTATGTGACATGTCCTAATTATAAGAACGACGAAAGAGGTATAATGCTGTATTGCTGTCAATCCATGTCCTCTTGGACCATCACTAGAGAGAATCAAATGTAATATGCTGCATAACGTAAAGAATGGCCTGGGATTAGCTCGTGAAGCTACCACCTAGTCTTGAGTTCTGACCACCCATCTCCCAGCAGCAATCATGGCAAGTAGACAACTTCACTCATTGGTCCTTTCGTGAGGCTACCACCTAGTCTTCAGTTCTAACCACCCATCTCCCAGCAGCAATCATGGCAAGTAGACAACTTCACTCATTGGTCCTTTGGCTAGACCCGAAGTGTTGTTGCTAGAAACACCTCTACAAACCCAATCCAGAGACGTTGAAGTTGAAGAGGTTAGGTTTAAAATAAAGGAGGCTTTGAAGCATATCTTTCAAAGACTTGTATAATTTTATTTCCCATGTACCAAAATTTTGTTTTATGTTTTCTGTCACTATTAGAAAAAAGTGAAAACCCTTCACTCTTTAAAAGAAAAATAATATTTGTTAGGCAATCTTGTTCCATCATTTTACCGGTCCTACTAATTGATTAAAAAATCAGCCTATTCAACTAATTTAATATTAATTTATTTTAATAATTATTGTAGTTATAAATCGATTGGCAGTCTAATAATAATAAATTTTTTAAACTTTAAATTTTTTGTTTGTTTAACTTTTGTCTGATTTTTAAAAGTTTCCTACATCCTCCAACTTAACCTTTCTAATTAAGACAAGATCGAAAAGGGAATCATGCCCGATGTAGCAAGCAAAATTCACGAGAAAGACATGCAACACTTAGAAGAGAGTTTGCGATACAGAGAAGAGCAGTAGTATAGAAGATAAATTTGGTACTCTTGGATTGTGATACTATCCTCACAATATATCGTGTTTCTCTTTAATTTCCTCTTCTTAATGGATGGGATTAAACTGTCAGCATGATAGAATGTATCGCATTTAATACTCCTCATTGTCACCATATACTCTTTTACCTTCATATCAAAGAAGCTGCTATGGAAGTCGTCATTGAAACAATTGCCACGATTGTTTTTGAGTTTCTTCAAGAAGCCAGGATCATATCAGTGGATGAGTACGTGATCTCTATGATAATAGCTGGTAGGCAACCGTCGAACACAAATTTGCTATCACCAGATTTTGTTTTCAGGTGGCATTCGTACTTAGGAGTCATCCAATCACAGAAGTAACGATCCCCTATTAGAATATTTTATGGATTTTGATTAGCTACTGTCTATATTAAGTTCACATGATCTACGGGCTTTCTTTACAATTAGTTATGCTAGATTAGTGGGATTGAGTTTTTATGCTGTTGTATACATAATTAGAGGGATTTTGATATACTTGTATATATATAGTCTCTGTTATACGGAATGAAATAAGAACAAAAAGGCTTATTATCAATTTAATATGGTATCAGAGCAAGAATTTCAGTTCTGAATAAATTTCTGTTTAATGGACAATCAACCTGTCGTTTCCTAGTCAACCACATCTAGTTCAAACACATCTTCTTCCATCATAGACTATGACGTCTCCTCTCCTTACTTTCTCCATCATTCAGACAATTCAGGAGCCATATTAGTCTCTCAAGTCCTAGATGGGGATAATTATTCCACACGGAGCAGGGCAATACTCATGGCTCTTAAAGCAAAACACAAATTGGGATTCATCAATGGCACTTTAACCAAGCCAGTACCTGACTCATCAAATCTCCTGCAATGAAATCGATGTAACAGTATGGTAGTATTAGCATGTCTTCTAAATGTCGTCTCAAGAGATATAGCCAGTAGTGTCATATATATGCAGAATGCTCGTGATGTCTGGGTGGATTTAATTCACAACAGAATTCTCCACGCATCTTTGAAATTTAACGAGCGATCTCGAATCATGAGCAAAGGCAAAATTCTATTGCAACATACTATACAACCCTTAAAGCTCTATGGAATGAATTGACTTCATACCATACCCTCCCAGCTTGCTCATGTAGTGCTCTTCAGAACTTAAATTCCTTTCAACAAACAGATCGACTCATGCAATTTTTGATGGGTCTCAATGATTCTTATGTAGCAATGAGAAGCAACATTCTGCTCATGGACCCTTACTGACCGTTTCTCGTGCATATTCACTTTTACTGCAGGATGAGAGACAACGATCACTCCATCCTTCGATAACCAACCAACTGCAGTTAGCTATGGCTGTAAGTTCATCCCATTATCGTAATCAACAATATCAAGGATCTAAATAAATGTACCACTGTGACTTTTGTGGTCTAGATGGCCATACAGAATCCCATTGCAACAAAAAGAAAGGTTAACAATGTGACTACTGTGATCCTGATGGACACTTAGAATCATTCTACCGAAAGAAGAAAAACAATCACGGGCGTAGAGATGGAAAGGGTCAGAATCGTGCCACAACAGAGAGCTTTAATTCCAAATATATTGCAGCAGTGGCGACTCAAACAAATTCTAGATTGCAAAGTCCTATTTTTACTCAAGAACAGGTTCAATAACTCCTTGCTCTCATTACCCCTAGTTCAAATCCTTTAGCAAATTCAGCAGGTAACGGTACTTCTCTCTACTCAAACTTCATGGATAAATTAAATCATTGGGTTATAGATTCTGGTTGTACTGATCATTTTACGCATGACCCTAAGAATTTACATGACGTTAAATCTTGTTCTACTACCCCAGTTAAAATGCCAAATGGAGATGCCGTCTCTATATCTTGTTCAGGTTCTACTAAATTAACGCCTCAATTACCTTTGCAAGATGTCTTTTATGTTCCATCTTTCCGGTTCAACCTTCTTTCGGTCAGTAAAATTACTAAAACTCTACATTGTTCAGTAACTTTTTTTCCTAGATATTGTGTCTTTAAGGACTTACAAAAGAGGAAGCAGATTGGGTTGGGTAAAGAACACGGTGGTCTTTATTATTTGGAAATCAGTCCCTAATATTTTGCCTCCTCTATCACTCAAATAAATGAAGTTGATTTATGGCATTGGTGTTTGGGTCATCCTGCACCTAGTCTTTCCTCTCAATTTATTAATTTAGATTTTAGCATTTCCTTTTCACATAAATGTAGTTGCACTATTTATCCTTTAGCTAAACAAACTCGTTTTCCTTTTACTTCTAGTCAGATTTCTTCTAGTCGTTGTTTTGAGTTATTACATGTTGATGTATGGGGACCTTATGCTACACCTTCACTTGCTGGTGCATGGTACTTTCTTACCATTGTAGATGATTTCTCTCGTAGTACTTGGGTTTATTAGATGCAAAACAAAACTGAAACTTTTTCGTACATTCAAAGCTTCTTTGCCATGATTCGCACTCAGTTTAATGCACATCCATGTATTGCTCGTAGTGACAATGGAACAGAATTTTTCAATCAAGCTACTAATGGATATTTCTCTTTTCTTGGCATCATTCATCAACATAGTTGTGTTAATACACCCCAGCAGAATGGAGTCGTTGAATGGAAAGATCAACATCTCCTTAATGTTGCTCGTGCTCTTCGGTTTCAAGCCCATCTGCCTTTGGCCTTTTGGGGCAACTGTGTTCTCATTACAACCTACTTGATTAATCGAACACCAACAAAAGTTCTTCAAGGTAAAATCCTTTATGAACTTGTATTCAATAAAGCCCCCCTTTATAACCATTTAAGAGTCTTGGGTTGCCTTTGTTTTGGACACAACACCAACATTGCACATAAATTTGACAATCGTTCTCTACCAAGAATTTTTATTGGTTATCCTTTTGCTCAAAAAGGTTATAAAATTTTAGATCTCAAAACAAAAAGAATTTATACTAGTCGTGATTTTACTTTTTTTGAAACCAATTTTCCCTTTCATGGCTATAATGATGCTCCAAAATCCAGCACTATCGTTATGCCTTTACCTTTACCTGACCTTCCTCCTTCACATACATACTCTCCTTGATAAATAATGACATAATAAAACAGCAACTTCATGCATGAATATATGATTAAAATCACGTAAAACATATGCATATATATACACGGAAGCGTATAAAAATATGGGATACCTCCAGCCATTGCCTTTCACCGAAGATCTGCAAGAATTTGGAGAAGTTTTTGGAACTTCTATCCTCTGCTTAAGCTCAACCGATGGTGTATATGCTGCTAGGTGAGAGTAGGGGACCAAAACTAATGGATATATATCCATAACCACTCAAAGCCTTCGGCCATCACAAAGACGATGAGATAGGTAGGTGGGCGACAGAAATATGTGGAGTGGTTGCGGGTTGGTCCATCCACGATGGGTTTGTCGTGGACCATCACGTGGACCATCACAGGTGAGTTTATCGGATAAATAAAACTCTTACAGTCTTATCATCTTGTTGTTGTAAAGCTTTAAAAATTTGTTAAACAATTTAAGAACCCATTATCTATGATGGTAGACTAATGCAAATGGAACCATCTCAAATTATGGTCAAAAAATTGATTTTAATAAATATAATTTATCAGTGAGACTAAATAAATTTAGTGTTTTTTAAAAATAAAAAAATAGTTCATTTTTTAAAAATAATAATTTTTAAAAAAATTTAAGGGCAAAAGATTTGATTATTTGACTTATCTAAGAAAAAAGACACCACCAATACACAATTGCACTTGGGCATTTGTGTGTTTTCGGCTAAGGAAAATAACCCTTGACGCCTGGCCGTGGAAGATTTGATGAAATCGGTATTTGTGTCTCCTGCGCTTTTTTGATTCCTACTTTAAGGTTTCCATTAAAAAAGCGCTTCCACCCAAAAATAACATATAAATATCAAAAGCCGCTGGCTAAATGAAATCATCAAATTTGCACCAATTCTACCAACGCTGTGTATTGATCAACACAGCTCTTGGAAACATGCCAGAAATACGCTTCTGTTTTCAATACATGAGCTACCATTTTGTGTTCCCTCATATTGCTCCAGATGTTTCCTTCCATAACATCTTTGCCTTCATTGTTACTGTGCTCCTTTCCTGTTGGGAAATCAGGTCTGGATCTGATCCGACTGCAGCGGAATAATCACGAAACTTTTTCGTGACTTTTGATTTCTCGAAAACCAAGATCTATTTAATTTTATAAAATGATTAACACGAATCATAATAAAGCGAAATTTAATTCGTACCTTATTCCGAAGCTTGATCTTTATCTTGA
>JAOTAY010000189.1:5556668-5576804 GCA_025629805.1 Erythroxylum baracoense | reverse complement strand
CTATCGTGTTGAGCTTTTCTATTCTGTGATTGACATGCAGCTTCAAGAGCTTAACAATCGATTTGATGAAGTCAATATAAGTTTGCTTTTATGTATGACATGTTTTGATCCTAAAGACTCCTTTTCTGCCTTTGACATGGACAAATTGATTGAACTTGCAAAATTCTATCTATCAGAATTTCCTCATATTGCTTTAATTGAACTTGAATATCAACTTGGGAATTTTATCATGAATGTATGTATGGATAAGAATTTCTCTGAATTGAGTAGAATTAGAGACCTTGCTAAGAGAATGGTGGCTACAAGAAAGCATCATGTATTCCCTTTAGTTTATTTGTTAGTCAAATTGTCATTACTTTTACCAGTTGTTATAGCCACAGTAGAAAGAACTTTCTTCGCAATGAAAATTATCAAGAGTTCACTTCGTAATAAAATGGAAGATGACCTGTTGAATGATTGTTTAGTATGTTATATTGAAAGAGATGTATTTACAAATATTGACAATAATTTTGTTATGAAAAAATTTCAATCTATGAAAAGTAGGCGGGAATCATTGTAATTTTAATCATTTCATATTCTTAATAAAATTTTATTTTTTTATTTAGTTTTGATATGAAAATTTTTATAAAATCTATATTTTATTTGGATTCTCCTCTCTTAAATAGGAAAAAAACGGAGTTAGCGGCTGATATTATTCAAGAAGGAAGTGAATTGCTCCCCTTATCAAAGAATCAGTAACAAACTACAAGGAACAACCTTTGCAAATCATCGGACTACACGAACTGTGAAGCGAAGCTAAAGAGTTGCATTTATGGTGTGAAACCAAAAATGCTTGCTAAAGTTGCCCTTCCTCCTCATTCTCTGCAAACCTTGAAGTCTTGTGCTCATGGCGATTGCTTCAGTCCCAGCATCCATGGATGGGCTTTATTGGACGTGAAAAGAAATAGAACTCAAAAGGTTGTGGCCGTAGTAAGCGATGGTGACCGCGATTGGACTCGGATTGTGGATGATCAACCCAAGCTTCAGTCTTACCAGAACAAGGATGACGAGAACAAAGATGCTTCCCTAGGTGCTGTTTTCTTTTTCATTTGGTCTTTCTAGTTTATTCCACCTTATTTGAGATCTTATTGCTCTGGTTAAATGGTCACCCCACTCAATTTGTAGTCTATGGGAACACAGGGACTGAGAGTATGTCAGCAGTTGTGAGCATTAGGGGAGTAGCAGGAAGTTTTGGTAGATTGAAGGCACAAAAAATTAAAGATCTTGCCAGGAGAGCTTCTCAGATTAAGCAAAAGTTTCGAGAAATAAGGGATGGAGAAGCTTTACAGGATGCAAATCAACATATGCTTACTAAAGTTGATGACTTTGTTGAACATGTGGAGGAAGTGGAGGAGAAGACTGCGCATTCCAGTGGATATGATCATCGAGTATCAAGAAATAGAGCGGATTTACCAAGTCCTGAAGGTTTTAGAGGATGGGGCAACGGTGGTTCTGTTTATAGCTACAGAAACAAATTGAATGACCCTTTGCAAGGCAGGAAAAAGTTTCAAGCTGAAAATGATTTCTTCAGTAGAAAATCTTTTAAAGAGTTAGGATGCAGTGAATTTATGATTGAATCTTTAAAAGGGCAGCTTATCCTGCGTCCTTCGCATATACAGGTAGTTACACTGTTGGTTCTGTTAATCAAACTCTTGAAACTATTGTGTCCTAGTGAAGAATTTTCCTTGGCTAACCCTTAGCAAAACAGAACGAAACATAGAAGTGAGCAATTTGACTTATATACTGGAGGTTGTTGTGCTATATAAGTTACTTCATATCATATACCCCAACTTTAGGTTAAAACAGATCATTCCTTATTATACACTATATACTGAGGAAAATGACCGACATGAAGGGCGACTGCCGTATTCCTTTTGTCTATGGTACTTGTATTTCGTCCCCTTGGAAATGGTTATCTTTTCTTAATATTTCTCTATGCCTGAAAGCATGATGCACTACTTGCCCTTTGGAATAAGCAATCTGAGAGATTTTGCTTTTATGTCACACACTCTAAATGTCTTTCCACATAATAACTGTGTTGGCTCCTAAGGTCCTACTTTTGTAGGTAGAAACTTGTACAATGAAGTTCATGTCAAGCCATCTAACTGTTTTTCTATTTCTTACATTTTTTGAAAGGAGAGACTCAGCTTTTGGGAAGATCTTGTGTTGTATGATTCTCGTCTTTGCAATGGTTTCCATTATGTAGAGCTGAAATTTTTTATGTTTCAATCTTGGTAACTACAGGCCATGACTTTCAGGCCCGTAATTATGGGTAAGAGCTGCATTATAGCAGATCAAAGTGGTTCAGGAAAGACACTGGCATATCTCATACCTGTGATTCAGCGTCTTAGGCAAGAAGAATTTCAAGGGCTGGGTGAAACCCCATCAAGAAGTCCTAAAGTGCTTATAATGGTGCCAACTGCTGAGTTGGCTTCTCAGGTTAGCTGCTTTTACACTTGATTTAAGCAAACTGATACAATCTCTCTTTTCTTACTCGACGATGTTCAATAAGGCCTTTTTTTTTTCCTTCAATTTGTCTGTTTCAGTTTATTTGTTGTAACTTATTCCATGGTTACTGTCATTCTTCGATGTTTCCTGCCTTTTTCTTTTACCTTTGTATTAATTCAACCACTCTATGCATGCATGAAGTTTTGGTGCAAGCTTGGAAATGCAGATCAATGAATAACAAGTTTTCTAAGATTGCTTTTTATAGATGACAGGAAGAATTGCCATACCTCTTCATTACCCTCACCTTAGGGAAAAAAGGAAGAAACGTCATACTTTTTTGCTTCTTCCACCTTGATGTATAATTAGGATTGCCTATGGAGTTTGTTTTTCAGAAACTATTAATGCCCTACCATAACAAAACCAGCATCCCAAATGATGGTACTTTTATTTTCTTGTCAGATACTATGGTAAAGATGCTTCTGCATCAGCAGGGATTTGCTAAAATTGAAACCTGCTTCTGTATCACTTTTGTTTCTAAAAGGTGACTGGGCTGTCTTTGACAAACCATGATAGCTTTTCGTTTTTGGACGGCTTTGATATGGTGTGATTTTCTTCGTTCAGAGTTGGATAATTTGATTTAGAACATGAAAAACCAGACCCTAAGGTGGATTATTGGTCTATTTGGTGCTTTCTTAATCCTTACTGTTGAGCGGCAGAGCCAAATCTCAAGTATAATAAGTCTTTCTTTTGCTTGTGGCATTTAATACGGGAGTGCTAGTTGCTACCTAAAGCAAGGTATAACTGTTGCAGGTTTTGAGTAGTTGTCGGTCAATTTCGAAGTTTGGTGTTCCATTCCGGTCTATGGTTGTGACTGGTGGATTTCGACAGAGAACTCAGCTGGAAAATCTTGAACAGGGTGTTGATGTTTTAATAGCAACGCCTGGCCGTTTTATGTTTCTAATCAAAGAAGGCTTCTTGAGTTTAGCAACTCTCAAATGGTATACTATTTCCCACTGAAAACTGAATCCTTTTCATCTTGTGCTAAGGCCTATGTCGCACAATGACTTAACATGTGATTACTTGTGTGACTTTTATGCATAGTTTTCTATTAAGTATATCTAATGCTGACAGTGCAAGCATCATCTTCAGTGCCAGTTCTTATCATCTGGCACATTAGTTTTTACACGAGAAAATTGAATATCATGTTTAACCCAAAGGCAGCGAGATTATTTTCTTCAAGTAGACCAACCTAATGGCAGTTGCCATATTTTAGTGCCAATATAAGTGTCAATGGTTAGAACATTACTGTGTCTGCGTCATCACTTTTCCATTTTATGTCATAGCCCATAAAATTTTCATTCTTGGTTCTTAACAACATGAACTGAGATAGTAAAAAGGAGGTCCTGGTGTCTGTTACAATAGATGTGGTAGAGAAAGAGAGGGAGAGGGAGAGAGAAAGTAGGTTTACTTGTACCCAGTAAGAGAAAGAACTTGTTGTGAGTGAACTTTAGGAAATATCAACTCATTTGCAATTTGCTGCTCAGTTGTCTGAAGCTACTGGTCTCTGTGGTTGGTGAGAAAGCATTTGACAGTGTGCCATGTGAAGGCTATGGCATTTCATTCCAGCATAACCAACGTATATGTTGGAGTGCTCATGCTAATCTCTTACTAGAAACTTTATACATGCTTTCACTTCTATTGCTTGCAATATGTACCCCAACATTGATATTTGAGTTTGACATGAACCTTGATTGCAGTGTAATTTTGGATGAGATAGATATACAATTCAGCGATGAGGACTTTGAAGATGCACTGCAAAGCTTGATCAACTTGTCACCAGTTACTGCACAATATTTGTTTGTGACTGCAACTTTGCCAGTTGACGTGTATAACAAGCTTATTGAGGTCTTTCCTGATTGTGAAATGATCATGGGACCTGGTATTCATCGTACAAGCACTGGGCTAACAGAGGTTGGATTTCATTTTTTTCCCTGTCAAAGTATAATTCCCTCTTGTCCTACAATTCTTCCTTCTTTTGCTGGGTTTTTTCAAGTGATTAATTTTGAATCAGGGAATGAGATAAATATCTCAAACTGGTGATAATATTAGCAAAAGATTTTAATTCTGTAATAGGACCAGTGTCGTTTACCATCTTGTATGTTCAGGTCCTTGTAGATTGCAGTGGGGAAAATGAGACAGAAAAAACTCCAGAAAGTGCGTTCAACAATAAGAAAACTGCTCTTCTGCAGCTAGTGGAGCAAAATTCTGTGTCGAAAACAATTGTTTTCTGTAATAAGGTAAATTTGTGCTTAATTTGAAAGAACTTGATTGTTTACCTAGTTATTTGTTGGAATTAAAGTGATAGATGTTGGGTTGTAATATGCAGATTGAGACATGCAGAAAAGTGGAGAATGTATTGAAACGTTTTGATAGGAAAGGTCATCATGTTCGAGTTCTCCCATTTCACGCTGCTCTGGCTCAAGAATCACGCCTCGCAAATATGAAAGAGTTCATGAATTCTTCGCCTGAAGAAGTCTCTTTGTTTTTGGTTTGTACTGACAGGTATTATCATCAACTTGAGCCTACTTATTTCTCATCTCTTATTCTTTCCAGATGAAGAATCCCATAACGAATGCATATCCAAATATTCCTCCCAGCCGGTAACAAATTGTGAAACGTATTTGTTGTGTTTCTGAAAATAACAACAGAGCATCACGTGGGATTGACTTTGCTGGTGTGGATCATGTTGTTCTCTTCGACTTTCCTCGTGATCCAAGTGAATATGTACGCCGTGTTGGAAGGACAGCCAGAGGTGCTGGAGGAAAGGGCAAGGCTTTTATCTTTGTGGTTGGGAAGCAAGTTTTCCTTGCAAGAAAGATAATAGAGAGAAACCAAAAAGGTCACCCACTGCATGATATACCAGCTGCATATATAAGCGGATGAGATGAAATATGCTTGTTGAAACAACTTATGCATGTGTGTTGGCTTAGCTATTGGCTAGTGATTCTCTTATATGAGAGTTAGGTATGCTATTTTACAGCTTTACCGGCAACTATAAAGCTAAAATTCCAAGAATTGAGCATGTCCTTCCTTATCTGACCTAGTTGTCTGCAGGGCTGTTGCTATCCTGACACCTCAATGGAATTTGCCACTCTTGCTAGCCGGAAAGGGTTCCTTCCTTGAAGCAACAAAGAGACTAACATATGACACTTCATAGGGGCTTATATTCTGCTTAGTTTTAAGGGCTTCGCCTCCCAGGAAAGTTGATGAAAGACCATTTCTGTAAAATTGATGAGTAAACAGGCAAACCTAATAGAATGAAGTTTGTTCAGTGAATTCCAATTTCATGTCATGTCATATTTTACTTATCTAGTGTTGTGAAGTGTTATGATATAGCAACTAATATATCATTCCTTTAGTTTTTCCATAGAAACAATAGTTCTTAACCTTCCTTCAAGGTATTTTGGCTTTTCCTTTTACAGGAAACAAATATCATTTTACACATCAAAGATACAAATTTCAGATTCCACTGCTATTTTTATTTGATGCGTCTTAAACATTCAGAGGCAGGTTAAACTCTGTGGATCATTTAACTGTACATCTTTTATTTGGTGTGAAGAAAGTTTTTGGACAATACTTCTGGTAAGGTACCTGCTCTGCTCTCTGCTCTTACCTGCTTTTCTTCCGTGTCTTAAGTCAGCTTGGCCAATAGTACATAAATTCCCAGAATCCAGTTTTTCCATTGAAGCCATACATGCCTTCCGTGGAGATCAGCCATGAGCATTGATCCTCACACCTTGCGAAATCCCTCTGGTACGAATATGCATCAAAGTGGTACTGCTGCACATTTTGCCAGTCCAGGTCACAGAAAAACAGCGTAGTTCCCCATGCATTAGGAGAGAAGTCCCAACCGATTTGGTTTCCATCTGTTACGTTCTGCTGGCCAAGATCAGTGTCTTTGGATTGGCAGTGAATGTTCATGCTTTTACCATTACCTAAACTGTTCTTTATGCTCACATGAACGCTGTCTGAAAGTCCCAGGTTGCACAGGCTGAAAACTAGCAAGAACAAAACACTGTAACCAACGTGTACGCTATTTGTGTAAGTATCCATAGCTTGTAGCAACCTGATCTTGACAAGAAAAAAGGGTAGGATGTCACTAAATGTATTGATCTATTCCTCACAAAACAAGTTTGCATGTGGTGTACGATAACATTTATGCACGACAAAGAGCCTTGTAGGAACTGGCATTGAAATTGCAGATTACCACCATGTGGTAAATTTAATTTATATTTGGAAGCCAACACTATTTGTTGAAACAATGGTTCGGAACCAACAGAATCATCAATCTACTTGACTGAGTACAGTTGTGTTTATATCGGCATTGCATAAATCGTTTGAATCATCTTTTGGCACTTTCTTTGTTGGTTGAGGATCGCAACATCATCATTTAGAGCATGTTATTTTATTAATAAATATTAAATATTAATTTCTCATTTAACAATAAATTGAGTTTGAAGTTCAATTTTTGTCTATTATGGAATAATTTACAAAAATTTTCATATTGTAAGTTTAATTTAATTTCAAATATCATTGAATATTTATCATAGCAAGAACAGTCATGAAAGTGGCAAAGTATCTTTGGCGGAAGCCTGGAAGAGTATTCCAGTCTTGAGCTACATCTGTTTTCACATTTAACTTATACTCCCCCTGCTATAAACATAAGATCTAGCGAAATACAAGAAGGCTGTAAATCCAACTGCACTAAGGCCGGCAAGTAACCAATAGTAATAATCAATATGTGCTCGATTCAGATTGTTTGCAAACCAGCTGTCTCGACCATCTGTACCAGTTGTTTTGTCAATGATGGAGACCAGTAAACTGCTTAGCAAACTTCCCACACCAATGACACTTAGGTACAATGAGAGACCCATACTCCTTAAATCCTTTGGGACTTGGTCATAGAAAAATTCTTGAAGACCAATAATGGTAAACACATCAGCAGCACCGCATAACAGATATTGAGGAACCAACCACCAAACACTAATAGGAACCGTCACATTTGGCAGATCAATAATCCCATATTCTTTAGCAGTTTCAAGTCTTTTCATCTCAACTAAAGCTGCAGTCACCATAGAAAGGGCAGACAAAACCATGCCAAATCCAATTCTTTGAAGCATTGTGATGCCAGAAGGTTTCCCAGTTAAGGATCGGGCTACAGGGACAAAAATGCGGTCGTACATGGGAACAAAGAGAAGAATTGCAATGCCAATAAAGAATTGAAGTGAAGCAGCTGGAAATTTGAAACCTGGGAATATATTTCTATCCATTGTAGCCCCTTGTTTTGTGAAAACAGTTGAGGTTTGTGCAAACACAATTGCATATATCAAGCTGGTAACCCATATTGGAATAAGTCTCAGCAAGGACTTTGTCTGTTCAACATCATCAACAGTACAGACATTAAGGCCTTCCATGGAGCCGTCTGGTTCAAACAATGCCTTGTTGAGTAATCTTCAAAAAAGAAAACTGTTAGTTGACAGGAATTTCAAGATAAAGCATCAAGTATTTCTGTTCATCTGTTTGAACCTAAGCAGAGGACATAAGTTTGTGAAGAATAAGATATCTACAAGAACTCCATTTTTTATTTCTTTCAACTCCAAGGAAATAACTAAATCTCAAGATCATTTATATGATCCAGGCACATTGATCTTTTCTCAAGCTATGAACCTAGAGGTCGGAAACATCAGCACAGAGTAAAACGGTAAGATGCTAAGCAAAGATATTCTCCTACTTATGCCTCCGTAATTAATATATACGAAAATAAAAAGAAATTTGACTCACTTACTTGAATTGTTGAGGAGTCTGACAATGCTGTTTAGCTTCATATTCAGTAGCCATTGCTGAAGGAGTGGCATTGCGGTTCCGGATTGCTTTTCCAATCACCTGGCCAATTTTCATAAATGAATTTCCCTCCCTCTTCTTAACATCGTACCTGTAAGTTCTACTACCAAGCAAGAGAACAAATAGTGCAGCCAACATCATAATACAGGGGATTCCAAATCCAAGGGCCCAATTAAGATTCTCTTGGATGTAGACCAAAACGGTAAGTGTGACAATAATGCCCACAGAAGAGAAAAAATACCACCAATTAAAAAATGAGTTTTTTTCTTTACTTTCTTTTGGATCTTGTCCATCAAACTGATCAGCTCCAAAAGCTTGAACACAGGGTTTATGCCCACCTTGCCCAACTGCCACGAGATATATAGAGAAGAAGAACAAGATGACTCGAAATCCAGGAGACTGTGACTTGGCATCTTTGATGTCTTGTAGGTGAGAGACTTGAAGAGAAGTTAACACAGCTGTAAAAGTTAACAAGCCTAGTCCCTGTTAATCATTCAAGCCAAACAGGACAATTAGTATTGATGCAAGTAACAAGGTAAACATATTAAATCAAAGATCACCAAGGAATTTTCTCCATCTTTAAATTAAGAACACAGAATCATCTGAAAACTGTAGTTTTAGCACAGTGTTTTTAAAAAGGAAACAGATAGACTAGACTTTCTATGACTAGAGGACCTTAATATCTATGTAGTCCTTGTAATGCAAGTGAAAACCTTAAGGCTTGAACCAAGCATTTCAGTAGATATTCCCGTAAACTATCTAGTGAAAGACACTCGTTGTGCAATTCAGCCCACCTCCTGCATCTGCATTTTCACCATGGAAAACAAGAGCCATACGAGAAGTCTCCTGCTCATTCTTAAAAAAGCACTTGTATTAAGGATAAACCAAACTAGTAAGCAACTTATTTTGGTATATCCGAAGAAAACACCCTAAATCCATCCGTCAATTTGCATTTTCCTAAGCACATGTTTGATTCAAAACTTTCCAACTCTTTGCATGCATCAATTTGTGGCTGGCTAAAACTAACATACAAAGAAATGGATGCTAAATACCAAGATATAGATAATAGATGCGACGATAATGCTTCGGTAGCGCCCAATTAATGAATCAGCGATGAAAGCTTCTAAAAGGGGGAGCAGTGCGCCCGTCCCAAACCATATGTTCACATTTTCCGCCGCAGTTGCCGTGGACTGACCAAGAGGACCCGTCAAGTACGTAATAAGATTCGAAGACACTCCATAGTACGAGAACCTCTCTGCCACTTCCACAACTACACATGTATATACAAAGACAATGATTAAACACAATCAAACAGCTCAATTCCACTATGATCCTTACAATTATATCGTACACGTAAAGATTTGATTTTGTTGACTAAATTAAGGACAACATTTTACCTATAATAAAGCAAGCTGCTTTCCACCCACCAGAAGTGGCACGGCTGGCTGGGTGACCTCTGGAATCAACGAAACCGTCAACAATTTTGTCTTCCATGAGTGGAGTGGAAACAGTAGCAGAAAACATTTTGGGATCATTAGAGATGACCATGGTTTCTCAGGTAAAATGAATATCTCACCGACGCTGAGCGTCAGGTGGAGTGATCCTCGACTCTTTGCTTTCCAAAAGTTCACTTTCACCCGAACAAGTACAACTTGATGTCGTCGGATTCGGATTGTGTTCTGCCTGAACGTGTCTGTACTTAAAATGCCTGGGATGTGACATTGGTCACTGGACTAAGACCTTTTATCTTTCTTTATTCAGACACGTTGAGCATGTGAATTGAAAATGAGAAAGAAGTTGGCCAGTGATGAGTACGACGATAATTAATATTAATTAAACTATTTGAATATTTATAAATTATTTGTTAATATGATATTACGTTAAATTAATAATTTTGGATATGCGTTGACGAGGGTGTTGTCATTATCGTCATCGTCGTGGTCGTTCTTAATTTATCGAATGCTTATTGGAATAGAAAAAAACATTTTGTGGACCCACTTTATGAAAAATATTTTAACGAAAAATGAATTCCTACTAAGATTATGTCTATACAATTTAATAAAGAATTAGAAAAATCATTATAAACAAGAAATAAACAGCTTGATAAAGACAAGACCAATTTCCCTAACTAGGTCTCCTTAGAGGTATGTTGCCTTTTATGTTAATAAAAGGAATGAACAAGAATGAGGAGCCCTTAGATTAATAATAAATTTTAAATCTTTAAATAAAGTCTTAAAATAAGTTAGATATCTAATACCAAATAAAAAATATACCACAAAAATTATATATTGCCTATATTCTTTCAAAATTTAATCTTAAGTTAGGTATTTGACAAATACAAATAAACCTTAAAGATAGATATAAAATGCATCCATTGTCCTTTTTAGATAATCTGAATGAAACGCTATGACTTTTAGTTTGACATACGTTTGAATTTCAAAGAATAATGATTAAATTTTTTTCACCATATTCTAAAATTCATATAGTATACATGGATGATTTTCTAGTATTTTTTACTTCCTTATAATAAAATTTCAAACATATTCATACTTGTACGTATATTATAAAAAATGACTTGGAAGTATGAAAAACATAACTATCTTTTCCAAATGAAAATTATATTTGTAGGACATTACATAGAACAAGGAACAACAACAATAATAGAACTACTCAATTTCTTAATCAAATATTAGACAAAAATGATCACAAAGATTTTTAGGAAATCTAAATTATATTATAGATTTTTGCTCTAACTTGAATAGATTATGTTAATCTTTACATAACAAATTAAAGAAGACCCACCTTACTGGATATAACAACATGTTAATATAGGTAAACAAATTAAGGAATAAGTCAAAATATTTATGATTCTACACTTAGCTAATCCTAAATCTTATACAATTATAGAAATTGATGCTATAAACCAAGGATTAAAGGAATATCAAGACAAGGTATTAATAACAAAGAACAAATAATCCAATATACTTTCCATCATTGAAACCTAACTCAAATTAATATTAAAAATGACATTCTCTTTCATCTACTTTTTCTGTTGTCGATCTACCTTCTAATGTCAAATGTACTTTATCTAATAAAATAGAAAATCTTGTAGAAATTACCCATAGATACTGGATTAAGTAGAACAATCAAGAAGCCCAGTATTTTACCTCCTAAAACGTAGACTTCTCATGACGAATATTTCACTACTGATGATGGTAATTCAGGGCTTCATGATTGTTCTATTTGATTCAGTATCCATAAACTCAATAGCCTTGATGAGTCTATCATATTTATCCTCTCGAAGAAGTTGGATATAGACATGTTTGCTGTAACGTGTATAGGAAATCACTCTCAAAAGAGAATGAACAGTCAGAAGAGTGTCTTCACTTGTTTGTTCCTTAATATTTTCTTCTAGGTTATCAGAAGAATTAATAGGAATAATTGACTAAATTGTTCCAATAACCTGATATCCTTATTGCTTTAGTGAGTACATTGAAGTTCTCAACTGGCAAACTAATAACGCAATAGCACATAACAAAGTTCTAAGAAGGATTAATTCTAAACTGGATGGAATCAGTCACTAAAATCACTCTACTCATCCATGAGTAGATGTTGTTTCTTCTCAGATCCAAACATTTTATAAAGAGATGTTTAAATTATTACCTTAAAATAAATCTTGGTCAAATGATAGACTATATTGAGCAGTGTTTAGAATATCGTTCTATACCAGCTGGTACTGTACTGACCAAAAAAAGGGAATGATATTTAAGTTTTTGGTACTGGGCAGTATCGAGTGTTTTCGTTTGGTATCGACTGGTACTAATTGGTATTCAAAATACCAGAAATATATCGGCCTATGCTGTAAGTTTTAGAGATTTGAGGGACTATTTAGTAAAAACCTAAAAAATTTTACCCATAACCCTCCCCCACCCCCAACGCTTGCACTCTCCTCTGTTACTTTAATTTTTTTCTCTTTCTTAGACTCACTCACCTCCATTCTCTCTCTATTTCACACTCTGGTCTCGTCTCCATTCTCTCTCTCTAGTTCTCCTCTTCATCTCTTTTGGTGCTTCTCTTTCTCCCTTTTTGGCGATAAGATAACCACAAACCACTGCACAATTGCACCACACGACGGCCATCTTCAGATCTTCCTCTAACACATGAACCCACCACCACCGAGCCTCATCCGGACCTCCATCAGGCTTCAACCGTGCTCCATGAGGACCTCCACTGCACTAAATGAGTTTGGTTCATTGTTACGGTTTGGTTGATCTATCTTAATTTTTTATCATTGAAAATTTGAAATGCACGACAATGGTATGCATGATTTAAAATTTAGAAAGTTTGACTTTGAACTTAAATTAAAACCTTAAAACTGAGAATTTAAAGTAAATAATTAATTGACATATTCTTAAAATTATTGAAATGGTATTTGGATATTGGGTAAATAATTAATTAAGTATAGTGGTCTTGTGGAAGAGTCGAAGAGGAAGTTCTGTAACTGTAATTGTTGTATAGAAAATTAGCAAAAAAGGTAAAATCTATATCTCTAAGTTGTCTTTAATCTTTATCCCAAAATTAGTCCATCTCATCAAGTCTCTTGCATATTCACCTTTATTTATCCCAAAATTAGTTCATCCCATAGTCTTTGCATATTCAAAATCTTATTTTCTTATTATTTCTTTTTATCTCATTTATAGTACCTTGGCATTATATCTTCGGATAAATATGAAAGTTTCTTAGTTCATCTTAATGAAAAAATTACTCAGCTTATGCATTTCATTTCAAGATATTTATTAAAGGCAAGGATTTATGAAGAGATGACGATGGCAATAATCATATTCCTGAAAAAACAAGAATAAAGATGAACATGCTAAGTGAAGTTAAGGATGTTTAAGTTGTGACTTGAATTTTTGGATTCATTGAGCCATCATCTTAAATCTTTAAACCTTTAAGACTACAAATCATAACACTGTACTTCAACTTTAAATTTAGAATGAATTTACTACCTTCCAATTGGAAAGTCTATAAATTTCTTAAATTTACTCTAGTTTCATGAATCTTTACTTCTTTAGGCTTAATATAAAGAGTCAAAGACATTATTTATGCTACATTATCTCATGAAGGACTTAGCACTGCTAATTTTGTTGATGAAACTACTAAAGGATTAATTTCCTAGAAAACTAATATCTTCATTTATTGTTACAAATAAATGGAAGGAAGTTCAAGTACTCTTGATCAAACTGCTTTAGGAAGATATAATGATCCAGCTTGGGCTCACGCTCCATTTGTCCCAGGTATAAAGAATCATAAAATTTGCTTGTTTTGTAACAAGCATTTGAAAGGTGGAGGAATCACCCGATTGAAGAAGCATTTAGTTGGGGTTAAAGGGGATGTAGAACCTGTAAAAAAGTAAGTTATGATGTGAAGTGACAAATGAAAACATTACTTGAAGAATATCAACATGAAAAAGATATAAGGGAAATGTTGAATTTTGAAATTGGTAGTGGAAGTTCATTTGCTAGTTTTTGTAGTGATTGTGAAAATGTTGAAGGTGGTAGTGGATTGGTACTGGTACTGGTAATGTTCCATCCCAGGCCCAGGAAGAAGTGAACAATACACCTAGACTTGATGTGAGGAAAAGAAGAAGGCAGGTGACTAGTTTTTTTGCATCACGAAGGACTCGTGGAACCTAACCTTCAATTCATAGTGCAATGCAATCAAGAGATGCGACTTACAATGTCAATATAGCAATAGCTAGATGGTGGTATGATACAAGTTTATCATTCAATGCATCTCAGTCTTATTATTATCAACCTATGGTGGATGCAATAGCCTCTTACGGTCTGAGATACAAAGCTCCTTTAATTGGTGAATTTAGAGGTAAACTTTTTAGTTGTTCAGTTTCTGAAATTAGAAGTTATTTGGTAAAAAGAAAAGTGAATTGAGCTCCTTTTAGGTGTTCAATCGGTGAATTGAGAGGTAAACTTTTTAGTTGTTCAGTTTCTGAAATTAGAAGTTATTTGGTAAAAAGAAAAGTGAATTGAGCACCTTTTAGGTGTTCAATCATGTGTGATGGTTGGACAAATAAGAGACAAAAGCTTATTATTAATTTCTTGGTTATTCTATAAATGACTCAATATTTTTGAAGTTTATTGATGCATCTGACCTAATTAGAAATATTGATACTTTGTTTGAGATATTTGATGAAGTTGTGAATAAAGTAGGGTCAGAAAACATTATTTAGTTCATTACTGAATGATGCCACTTATAAAGCAGCAGGAAGAAGGTTACAGAATAAGTATAATTCTTTTTTTTGGACTCCTTGTGCTACACATTACATTTACCTAATGTTGAAGAATATGAGGGATCCTAGGTATTTTCCTATTATTGATGAAACTATGTAAAAAGCTAAAAAGGTGACCAAGTTCATCTATAATCATGCATGGATATTGAACTTAATGAGAAAGGAATTTACCAATGGTAGGAATTTATGTCATCCTACTGTGATGAGATTTGCATCAAATTTCTTATCACTTCAGTCTTTTGTTACGATGAAGAAAGAGTTAAGACAAATGTTTACATATGATAAGTGAGTTGCATCTCAGCATACTAGATCTAATGCTGGGATGGAGGTTTTTATAATTATACTGGAAGATAGAGAATTTTGGTCTCAATGCTAATTTATTATTCATGTTTGTGAGCCTTTGGTGATGATGCTTCACTTAGTTGATAGTGAAGCAAAGGAAACAAGGGGATATTTTTATGATGCCATGGAAAGGACCAAGGAAGCAATCAAGACCAATATGAAACATAAGCCTTCTTTGTATACACCGTATCTTACAATCATCAATGAGAGATCAAAAAGACAACTTTCTTTTTTGTTGATTGCAGCTAGGGCATTTTTGAATCCTAGTGTATATTTCAAACAAGATTTTAAAAAGAAAGTTAAAGTTAGTAGAAGAATGTTATTCACTATTACAATAATTGTTGACCATGAAATGATGCAAGATCTTTTAAGCTCACAAATAAAGCTTTATAAGTTGTCTTCTGGAGATTTTAGATTGCTGATTGTTAATTGACAAAGAGCAAAACTTTCTCCAGGTATTAGTTGTTTCCTTTTTCTTATTTGTTGAAAATTAATTATCACTTTATTTTGCTTGTAACGTTACTTATGTTATCTTACAACTTACAGTTTATTGGTGAGATCAATTCGGAAGTGATGTTATAGAATTACAAAGGTTTGCAATTCAGAATTTAAGTCAGTGTGTGAATGCAATAGGTTGTGAATAGAACTGGAGCATGTTTGAATTCATCCATTCCAAGAAAAGGAATAGATTGGAGGACAAGAGATTGAATGACTTGGTATTCATTCGTTACAATTTAAAGCTTCGGGAAAGGTATGTTATTATCATTATTAATTTCATTATAATTTCTTATAATTTTCTAATAATTAAATTTTATTATTTACTAAGAGTCTTAATAGCATAAGTAGTTCAATAGATCCAATTTCTATTGATAATATTGATCTTTTGGCAAATTAGTTTTCTGAGGAACCAAATTTGATAGATTTGAATAACTTGGAAGATAATCTTAGTTGTGAAAGCATTCACATATCATTTGGTGCATTGAATTTGAATGATGATGATGATGAGACTCCTATTAATGATGAGAATTTTGTACCAAATGATAACTGTGGTCAGCGTAATTATAACGAGTATCCTCCCATAGACAATTGAATGAAGTTTCAAGTTTTTGTTTTTCCTCTTCTTTAAATTTTACTTATATTTGATGTACATGTTAAATCATATATAAGTAATGTAATTTTAATATTTTTGTTACAGGTTTTGCTTCTAGTTGGTTGGTTCCTCATCAGGAACTCTTGTCGTAAATTATAATAGTTTGAGAGTTAAAGATATTTATTATTTTTTTATTGGATATTTTGATGTAATTATTATTTATTATATGATGAATTTGTAATATTTTAAATATTTTGTATTGTTCTTAATTTTATATTTGTATGATGATAATTGTCTTTTTTATATATATTTTGTGGTTATTATTTATATGTGAAATGTCTAAAAAATTATTGTTATTTCATATTAATTGTGGTTATTATTTATTATTATGATGTTTGGAAACAAAGTTGGCCTGATTAACCTGGGCCAAAATTGAACCGAGTTGGACCCTTTTTGACATCTCTACTTGGAAAAGAGGAGTCTTGTAAATTGCCTAATTAATACATGAGCAATTCTCAAGAAAAACCAATAAATGGTAACATTTATTTTTTCTTTTTTTTGTTATTCATATTTTCAAAATCATTGTTCAAGAAAACTGAACGAATTTTTTGAAAAACCGTTAAGTTCTTTTCAAGTAATTCTTTTCAAGTAAACCGGCCGGCCACTGGATAAGAACATTGAAAAAATTAATGATATGTTCGGTTCACTGAAATAGAAATTCTATTTCTAGTATATTCCTAGCATTTATGTATTCTTGTGATTAGTTAGAAAAAGAGAAGAGAATAACTATTATGAGATTTTGTTATTCTCTAACCATGGAGAATAGCTGAAGAACACCGTACCTTGTCTTTAGCTATTCCATACCATGATAAATAACAATAATAATAAAAAAATAATAATAAAATTAATAATAATGATAAATATAATTGATAATAATAATAATAATAATAATAATAATAATAATAATAATAATAATAATAATTTCGTCTTTTTGTTGGTTATTTCTTTATCATTCTAAGTTTATATTTTCAAACCAAACAAGCCATAATAGAATGAAGTTTGTTGAGTGAATTCTAATTTCATGTCATGTCATATTTTACATATCTTGTTTAGTAAAGTGTTATGATATAGCTACGAACATATCATTTTTCAATCACCGAGCGCCACAGTACATAGGGGAGTTGAATTAAAAATAAATATTCGTCACTAAAAGTTTTTAGCTAAATCGTCACCATATCTTTTTACTTACGCTTTCCAAAACGTCTTTAATAGCATTATATTTATTTTTAATTTAACTCCCCTATTACCAATTTAATATTTAATTATAATTATTAACAACAATTTTAGTTCATGTTATTGTTTTTAACATGGTTTGAATTATAATTTAGTCACATTTTGTAATTATTGATGGTGACAAATTGTTTTAAATTAAAATAAAATAAAAATGTTTCATAATTAAAAATGAAATGCATTTTATAAAAACATATGTAATTAAATGTTAATTACAAAACTTCAGAAAAAAATTATCAACAAACTAAGACTCCTTATTGTCACTACTACTGACATACTATAACCCAAGTGTTTGTTTGACTATCTTTTTTAGCTTGGTCAACTCTCTTTCAATATGGTTTAGTTTTTGCTCATTACATTGTAATTTTTCTTGAGTACGATCTAACTTTTCTTCATTACATTGTAATTGAGCCTAAAGTGACTGGTTCTCCTCTTAAAGCGTCATTACATATGCTAGTCGTGACGATGATGAAGCAATTGGCTTAGGGTTATGCTCAATACCTTTAATATACCTTGATCTTGTACCAAGGACATTATTGCAAATGTCATCCACATCGAGCTCATTCCCGTCAGACAATGATCTCTGAAACAATTCCTACATCTTGTCTTACAATAAAATCGAGATGTAATTCAAATATTATTAATTAGTATTACATAAATAAACAAACTTTAAAATTAAAATTGGTATACATACATTATTATTTTGTGTCTCTTTAGACGTCCCACCTTTACCTTCCTTGTAATGTGTTAGCTTGTAGAGTGTGATCCTATCACACTCTTGTCTATAGAGTTGAGTCTGACTATGTTATATGAATAAAAAAAATTGGAACACATTAGATTATGTTGTATTAACTAATAGAATAATAACTTCTAAACATTACATTTACAAATTCTTATTGTATGACCTTGGCTTTCTCACACTTTTCCTAAATAAAGAGAAGAAATAGCAATTAAATGTAAACAAAATTAATAGAAGGATATATAAAGAGAAAGAAGACAATCCTTGAGGCCCAATAATCACACATTTTAGTCCAATTTTCTAGAGTCACCTGTTCTGGAATATGTCTCCTTACCTCCTCATCTGAAGGAAAAGACTTGTAGTATTTATGAAGTCGATAGCAATTATCCTTTGTCATTTGTTTCAACAGTGAACTGACTAAAGAAGACCCACCTTGTTGGATAAAAGGCATGGTAATATAGTAAAACAAATTAAGGAATAAGTCAAAATATTTATGATCCTACACTTAGCTAATCCTAAATCTTTTAAAATTATAGAAATTGATGTTATAAACTAATGATAAAAAGGAATACTAAAACAAGGTATTAATAACAAAGAACAAAAACTACAAGAAAATTACAAATTAACGGTGGAAATTTTTTTATAGTAAATTAGCAACGGAAATTTAATTCCATAGGTAATTGTCGAGAAAAATAGTATTTTGTAATGAAAAAAATTCGTCGATAAATGTGGAGGGAATTTATTCACGAAACTTTACCGACAGAATTTAGCAGCAAAATAGGTAAAGTCATCGTAAAAATACGCAGCAATGATTGGTGGTAAAAATAAGTGACGAAGTTTACCGACGGAAGAAATTTTCATCATTAAATTACTAACAAAACTATCATTTCGTTGGTAGATGCAAACGACATTGGTAATGTTGTTTAAATTTATTTTAAATGACGCCATTTTTATCTTAACAAAATTAAAAACTCAAAGCTCCTTCCCCCTATTGTTGTTCTGCAATTTTTCATCTTCTTCATTCCTCCTCTATGCATTCTCTTCTTCCATATGCTCATCTTCTGTCCTTCTTCCACCAAGTGCTTCCATTATGTTAAGTTTTTCGTCTTGAGGTAGGTTGTCCACTTACTGCTCTTGGGTTAATTTTTTTGTCTTCAAGTTTTGTATGTGAACCGTTGTATGTTGAGTGTGTTGGTGTTACTGTGAATTGACTCATGAGGGTTTATTTGGGTTGTTAATGGGTCATTGTTTGATGTTGTATGGATATGTTGGTGAATAATGGAAGAAGACAGTAGTTTTGAAACAAAGTAGGGATGAATTTCAATAGCGTACTAAATGTTATATGAAAGTTCTCTAACATCATTTATAATATGGAATATTTCTTTTAGTGGTTCACTAGTTTATAGAAAGGTTGTTTTATTAGTTAAATTATTTAAAGATATGTATGTTGATTGAACTACATATATAATTGCCTATTACAAATTACTTTAAAAGTATTATAAGATGAATTAGGGGCTACTGAAGTTTATGAAGAATTGTTTATATTTTTTCCTTGAAAAGAAGTGTTATATACTTTACTATTGGCTGTGAAATGTTAGTCAAGTTAGTTTGAGTTTAGGAAGCAAATTAGGTGCTGAAATATTTCCCTTTAAATTGATTTTATAGCTACTGTAAATTCAGGTTGAACCTGAAAATTTGTTGAGCTTATTGTAACATCCCCTCACCTATGGGAAGCGTAATTGGGTAATTTGGTAATTTGGAACGGGTTACGAGTGTTTAATATTGTATTGACATATTCATGCATTCATATATGCACATGAATAGTAAATAGTGAATTTTTGCACATGTAAATGATTGTACATGCATTCATGACATTTCCCGGTTTAAGTGTGAATAAATGTGTTTTATGAAAAATGTGTTTTGTGTGAATGAGAATTTGAATTGGAGAGGGTTATAGGGGTTTTCTCATTTTTAGAGAAT
>JAOTAY010000189.1:5528272-5551361 GCA_025629805.1 Erythroxylum baracoense | reverse complement strand
ATTATTTGTTATCATCAAAAAGGGGGAGATTGTTAAGTCAAGAAGACTTCACTTCTTCTATTAATTTTGATGAAAGTTAAATAATAATAATAAAAGAAGTTTGTGAACTGTTTTGATGAGTTTGTTAAGTGCGTAGATAAATGTAAGTAGCACAAATCATCAAATCAAGATGACATTCAAAGAGCTGACTAAGACAAAGTGCAAGACGGATCAGACGAAGCAAAGTCATCAGATGAAACGAAGTCATCAGACGAAGTGAAGATGTAAGATGAAGCGAAGACGTAAGACGAAGTCAAGACATAAGACGTAGCATACAAATCAAATTAAGATGATATAATTGAAGAATAATATACAACATCAGTTAGTTAGTTAGAGTTGGTTACAGAACTCAACTAATAACTGATCTCTGAAGATTTTACAAACAGTTTTCTCAAGAAGTTCGTTAGAGAATTAGACTATTAATGCAGTTGTAGTCATAGACAAAAATAGAACTTTTAATTCTCAACTCTCAACTCTCAACTCTCTACTCACAAGATGCCGTAACATCTTTCAAGGCAAAACATGATAACAAATCATAGTCCATTTTCCAACAATCACAATAATTCAAAGTAAAGCAATTTAGCATGCAAGCAAGCAAGAAATCAGCATATCATCCATAATAACTATAAACATATTACCCACCTAGTTGATTGTAAATCTAAACTCAAGTTTGGCTTTCCTCTTGCTCTTACTTGTATTTTCTTGGTTTCCTTCAAACAAACAAATTTTCATTCAAACAAATGTACAAATAAAAAATCCATAAAGCTTTAATAATCAAATTTGAGCTTAGACTTAGTCTACCCATGGTTTATCTAGGCTAGAATAACTAAGATCTAGTTGAAAATCCATGAAAATCAAAATTAGGTTTCGTAGTCCACTCCTTTCCCCCTTTATTTCCAGTACAAGAAACTTATTTTCTCTAGTTCCTTTTTCTACCAAAGCAAAAAGAAAAGATGAAGGTTACCTAAAGCTCAGCTGAATCCTATTCCTTCTTCTTCTTTCTCCCTTTTCTTTCTTTCCTTCTTCTAGTTCCTTTTATGTTTTTCTTCTCTTTCTTACTAACTTCTCTAACACTTCACGTACTCTTCACTTCTCTCTCATTTCTTTTTAGTCCTTCCAAATTTACCCTTCCACATTTAATTTAATGCCTACTTGCTCCTTTATTCTCTTATATCTATTACACCCTAACTTAATTATGAAATCTCTATTTAATTATTGTAAACACATGTAAGTATGACTAAATTCCAACATATTCTAATTTAAAAATTTTAATTTCTATTCATGCTTAATAAATTAATGGACTAAATTCTAAAAAAAATTTGGGGTCCAACAATTCTCCTCCCCTTAAAGAATTCGTCCTTGAAATTCTTACCTAAGTCTACAATTAGGTGTGGATACTTCTCCTTTATGGCTTCCAAAGGCTCCTATGTTGCCTCTTCTCTTGCATGGTTCTTTCGTAAGACTTTAACCAGCTTCACATTCTTGTTTCTCAAGACCTTCTTCTTTCAATATAGAATCTCTATTGATTATTCTTCATAAGTCAAATCCTCCCTTAATTGAACCTCTGAATGTTGGACTACGTGTGAAGGATCTAATCTATATCGTCGCAACGTTGATACATGGAAGACATTGTGAATCTTAGATAATTATGGCGGCAGGGCTAACTTGTAGGCTAGAGGCCCAATCTTCTTAATAATCTCATAAGGGCCTATGTATCTTGGATTGAGCTTGCCCTTTTTACTAAATATTAAGACTCCTTTCTATGGAGAAGCTCTAAAAAATGCTTTTTCTCTAACTTCATATTCCATCCCCTTTTTATATGTGTCCGTATAACTCTTCATCCTATCTTGAGCTACCTTGAGTCTTTGCTTTACTAAATTAATCTTGTCAAATGTAGCTTGTACCAACTCAGGCCCTAAAAGTCTTCTTTTACCTTCTTCATCCCAACAAATAGGAGTTATACACCTCCTACCATACAGAGCTTTATAAGGTGTCATTTGAATTCCTGAGTGGCAGGAATTATTGTAAGCAAACTCAATTAAAGGTAAATGATCATCCCATGAGCCTTTGAAGTCCATAACACAAGATCTTAACATTGCCTCCAATGTCCTTATTGTCCTCTCTGATTGGCCATCAATTTGTGGGTGGAAAGTTGTGCTAAAATGCAATTTGGTTCCCAAAGCCTCTTACAAGCTTTCCCAGAATCTAAAGGTAAATATGAGATCTCTATCTGAGACTATAGAACTTGGAATCACATGAAGTCTAACTATTTCATCTATGTATTTCTTAGCCAAGGCATTCAAAGAATCTATTTGTTTAATTGGCAGGAAATGTGCCGACTTAGTTAGCATATCGACAATTACCTATATTGTGTCATGCTTCATGCTGGTCTTTGGCAATCTCATCAAGAAATCCATTATAATATTCTCCCACTTCCATTTAGGAATAGACAAAGTTTTAAGCTTACCGTTAGGTGCTTAATGTTCTGTTTTAACTTATTGACACATCAAGCATTTTCCAGCATACTCTACAATATCTTTCTTCATTCCTCTCCACCAGAAGTGCTCTTTTAAATCTCTATACATTCTTGTACTCCCTAGGTACATTGCATATGGAGCATTGTGTGCCTCAGCAAGAATTTCATTCTTCAACTCTTGCATGTCTGGAATACATAAGTTGTTGCCTACCATCATTAATTCATCCTCTTATCTCTATTTCAGAGGGCTTACCATTTTTAATTTCTTCTCTGAGCTTGCTCAAGTACTCATCTTGCTCTTGTAATTCCTTAATCTTCTCATTCAACACTGGCCTTAATCTTCTCATTCAACATCACTTAAGTTTGACCAATTCCTTCAGCAAAGGAAGGTATACTGTCTCCAAATATGCTATAGTAGATTTTCTACTCAGTGCATCTGCTACTACATTAGCTTTCCCTAGGTGGTAGTCTATCATTAAGCCATAATCTTTGATTTCCTGAAAGTTAAGATATCTTTAATTATATAAAATGATTAACACAAATTATAATAAACCAAAAACTTAATTCGTACCTTATTATAAAGCTTGATCTTTATCTTGTCGTATCCTTTGAATCTTTTCCGAAACTGATCCGTCTCAACTATCGTAGCCGTACAAATGTCCAGCCTCTAACAGTATCCACAGAATGAGTTGAGAGAACCCTGTAACTCTTACAGAGAGGATTAAGCAAAAAGTACTAGTTCCATAGAGCTTAAGCTTATTTATAATAAGTTCTAGACGTTTTGGTAATTTAATCGAAATTAAATTCTAATTTCAATTAAACTTTAATTATAATTACAAATAATTCTAATTAAATACCAATTATGCCCTTATAAGATTTAATATCTCATATTGATCCTTATTTATTAAATATCTAATATTTAATCATAAAATTTCTCAAAATTTTACAATTAAGTCCAACTTGATTAATTTAACTTTGCTCTCTCCAACTCATCCTATATATGAGACCTATTAGGTTCCGAAATATGTTGGCAATGATTATAAATTCTAATTCAAATTTATAATTAGAATTAGATAAATTAAAACTCCATTTAATTTATCTTTAATTCACCAATTAAATAATTTATAAACATAGATCAAGATTGGCCTCTAACAACACATCATGACCATCGAAATATTTAGGAATGTCAAAATAGTTTTGACTAATCTTTCCGTGCATAATTTTTCTGTATAATTTAATCATTTCATCATACAATGTTCTGATTAAATATAGAGCATAGAATTAATGGCTACTCTATTTTAAGTCCAATCATATTAGTTCTCTGTCATTAGCTATTGATTCAATTAATGATACTTGTAAACTATTTACAAAACGTCATTCCATTTTGGCTAATGATTTCTCGAATCAATACTAATCGAGAACAACAGAACATTCTCCCTAATTACTTTAGGGTGATGAATCCTATCTTGATCACCCAACTATCTCTATAGAATTCATGCTACATCCAATGACTACTGATTGAACAACCAATGATTAAATAGGCCATAAATAGTATCAAAATGTAGCAATTCCTATATAATATAACTTTGGTAACCTCAAGTCAAAGGATCACTTACACAATCATTACAATGAGAATTCCATAGACATACAAGTAATGTTCCAAATGGATTTCTCATGTTAGGTCTGTTCATGAACTTGTTCTCTAGCAAGCACCCACACATTTGTTTAAATATCTCCATTCTTTAGTCTATGAGTTCGACTACTTCCTTCATAAGAAAAAACATAACATGTGCTAGTCCTTTATGTTCTATTAATGTCCAGTCTTAATAGAACAATGAATAAGAACAATTTAGGGATAATACATAAATGTAATATGAATCTCATAATTATAATCTCATTATAATTTCATTTGCAATGTACAATTATCATATGGACTTTGTCATATACATTTAAGCATGAACAAGATAAAGAATACCTTTTAAATAATTTGTCACTAAACTGGCTGTAGGGTATAAACTAACAACTTTAAAATTCATGCGTATCGATTGACCAAATGATAACCTTAGAAGCTCATTATCGAGTTACTAGTTTTTTTCTTGAGGACCAAATATATGACTTCCTAGTTATTAAAAAAGAGCACCTTAAACCAGAATCAAGTAATAGCTTTAAACCTGTTAGTAGAAGGAAATCAAATAGGAAAAGGAAGGGGTCTAAATCAACCCCCTCTTAATGAATATTCTCTCTTAAAATGTAAAAGGTCCTAATTTACCTTAAAAACATTTAGCATTGTAGGATTATATAGGAGCTATTAAACCTTTTTTGGTTGGACTTTTGGAAACTAAACTAAAAGAAGTTAGATACAATAATTTAAAATTTTAAAGAATAATATTATGTGATTTCTAACCATGAATTACAATAGAAAGGAAGATTAGTGATTACATTTGATCCAGAGAGGATTGAAATCGTAAATTTAATACGAGGATCAATTTATCCATCTATTAGTTAGAATAAAACTAGAAAATATTATTTTTTATATTACATTTTCACATGCATTTAACCGTGTGCTTCAAAGGATCCCGTTATTGAACAAACTAAGGGATTTGAGATATGTTATCAACTCTCCTTCGATCGTCTTTGGAGACTTTAACAGTAAGTTACACCATTCAAAAGTTGAAGGAAACTTACACCTTAGGAATTTTTCATAAGACTTTAAGGATTGTGTAAGTAGCATTTAAGTGACTAGTCTTAAATTATAGGGTCATTTTTTTTACCTAAAGTAATAAACGAGAAGGAAGATGGTTTTTGAGAAAAAAAAGATTAAAAAAGCTTTTATGAATGATCTTTAGATCTCAGCCTTTCTTAATAATAAAGCTTCTTTTAATAACCTATTATTTATGATCATACTCCCATTCTGATTCAAAACGTTACACCTCATAAGAATTAAACATCGTTTCAGGTTTAATATTTTTTTGTTAAAATGGATGGCTTTAAAGAAGCTATCACTAAAGGTATTAGTTATGAAACTCAAAGTCATAAGATTTTTACTTGTATGAGAAAGCTTCAAAAGATCAAGGAAGAATTAAACATTCTCAACAACAAAAGATTAGGAATACTCTTAAGGCTATCTCAAAACCTAAGGAAAGGTTTAATAAGGCTCAATTTAACCTTTATCAATCCCCTTTTGATGAATATAAGCAAGTAGAGGGAAAAATAACTTTACTAAACTATATTCAAGTAGTAGAGATTGACCATTTCCTATGGAAACAAAGATCATAAATCCCTTAACTTAAAGATCGGGACAAGAACACATCTTTCTTTCATTTAAAAATGATGACTCGGGGTCATAACAATAGAATTGTTTCTTTTAAAGATAACTTTAAGGTAAAGATTAAGTCTTAAGGGGCATATAAACTTTTTTTATTACCTTTGGTTCTCTTACAAATAGCTCCTTTTCTATACATATTCTTCATTTTATTATTAATGAGAAAATTACAACTCAAGGGGATGAGGTCCTATCTAAACCTTTCAATGATAATGAAGTAGAGGATGTTATATTCACCCTCATTCTATATAAGACTCTAGGCTCTGATAGGTTGAATGCCCTCTTCTTTAAGAAAATATGGACTCATACTAAGACATTATGAAGAAATCAATGTTAGAGTTCTTTAATCATTGTTAAACGTTGAAGGATTTAAATAACACATTCATTTGCCTGATCCTAAGCGTTCCTACTCTTTAATCGCTAAAAGAATTCAAGCCTATCTCTTTTGCAACATTATCTATAAAATCATTTCCAATCTTATAGCTAGCATGCTCAAAACTTTGCTTCCTAAATTTATTAATTCCTCTTAAAGGCCTTCATTAAGGAGAGATAGATAAAGGATAATATATTATTAACTCAAGAGATTTTTAAAGGCTAAAATAGGAAACATCCTAGTAAGATCAAAATTGATTTCCATAAGGCTTTTGATTATATTAATTGGAATTTTATCTTAAACACTCTTAAAGCATTCAAATTCTCAGCTATGTTTACTAAATGGATTAAGAAATGTATATCCTCAGTATCCTAAGTGTACTCATCGATGAAGAGTCTTCTAGGCTTATTAAATGTGCTTGAGGGAGTTGAAGCTTTTTTTCACTCTGTATGTTCTCAACCTGCATATATGGATGGTCCAAACATCATATGTCCATGTAAAAAGTGTAAATGTATTCATTTTCTTCCTATTGATGAAGTGAATCTCCATTTGTTAAGAAAAGAGTTTGTTCCAAATTATTTGAGTAGACACGATATGGGGAGCCATTAATTTGTAGCACCTTGAAGGGTACTCATTAATAAATGTGGATGGTTTTGAAGGGGAACTGGATTTATAACAAATAATATGGGTGCAACTGAAAATCCTTACACTCAAATAGTTTATGATACAGTCGGTTATACCTTTGGAAAATATAGAAAATGTTGAAGAAGAACCAGACCCACATGCAAAAGAATTTTTTGACTTACTAAAATAAGTTGACCAAGAATTATGGACAAATTATGAGACTATGACTCAATTATCTTCAATTACTAGAATATTTAACATAAAGTCTGAATGACATATTTCTGATCAAAGTTTGAATAAAATTCTTGCTTGTTATAATGAATCATTATCTTCTGATCATACAATGATTGATAATTTCTACAATATGAAGAAACTTATTAGGGATCTTGATTTGCCAGTTGAAAAAACAGATTATTGCAACTTGGGATGTATGTTGTTTTGGGGAGATGATGTGAAATTACAAAAGTGCAAATTTTGCGACCAATCTAGGTTCAAACCTAGAAAACGTTCTATGAAACAAAAATTAGTACCTTAGAAGTAGATGTATTATTTCCCGCTAACTCTAAGATTTTAAAGACTATATGCCTCTAATGTTATTGCTTCTCACATGAGATAGCATAATGAACACGAACAGGAAGATAGAATAATGAGTCGTTCATCGGTTGCACTCACATGGAAACATTTCAATAACACCTACTCTGAGTTTGCAGCTAAAAGTCAAAATGTTAGGTTGGGATTGTTGATAGATGGATTCCAACCTTTTGGACAATCCGATCAATAATATTCATCATGGCCAATCATAATTACTCCTTATAATATGCCTCTATGGATGTGTATAAATGAGGCATATATATTCTTAACAGTGATTGTGCCAGGGCCTATGGATCCAAAGCATAAAATTGATATATTCTTATAACCATTAGTACTTGAATTGCATCATCTTTGGGAATTTGGTGTTCAGATATAAGATGTGTCTCTTAAACAAATTTTTTTATTGAGAGTAACTTTGATGTGGATTATTAGTAATTTCCATGCATATGCTATTTTATGTAGATGGAGCACAACAAGGAAATTGACTTGTTCTTATTGTGACAATGATTTTGATGCGTTTTATCTTCCTAATGGGGCCAAAACATCTTGTTTCGACAACCACAGGAAATTTCTTCCTCCAGATCATCCATATAGATGCAATAAACAAAACTTCATTAAGAATAGGATGGTACAAACACCTCCTCCCCCTCACAAAGCTAGTGAAGGGATATTGCAGAAATTGATAAATTAGGGTTTCTGAAAGTTACAGAACTTGAAGCTGAAGAAGTTAATAGAAGCATTAGAGAAAATTCTGGTCGGAGAAAACGAATTATCTTTTGAGATTTATCATATTAGAAAACTAATTTGATGTGTTATAATCTAGATGTGATGCATATTGAAAAAAATATTTTTGACAATTTGTTCAACACCATAATAAACATTGAAGGGAGGAGAAAGGACAATGCAAAATCATGAGCTAATTTGAAACTTTTTTATAGAGAGAATGAGTTAGATAAAGATCTTCGCACCGGTAAATATCCAAAAGCATGTTACACTTTGGACAAAAAATAAAGGGAAATTTTCTGTGAATGGTTGAAGAGTCTAAAGTTTTCTAATAGTTATGTTTCGAACTTGGCAAGGTATGTGAATATGAGAAAGTACAATCAATTGGTATTGTCATGTATTTATGCAAAAGCTATTTCCAATTGCATTTCAGGAGTTGCTATCAAATAAGGTTTGGAAAGCTATAACAGAATTAAGTTTGTTTTCTAAAAACTTAATGTCATCTGAAATAAAAGTTGGCTAAAATGAAAAAACTAGAAACAGAAATCATAGTTATCTTCTGTAAATTGGAAGGAATTTTTCCTTCAAATTGTTTTGTCTATATGGAGCATCTACCCACACATTTAATACACGAGGATAAAGTTACTAGTCCAGTTCAGTATTGAAGGATGTATCCGTTTGAGAGGTAACTATAGTTAATATTTAAATAAAACTTATAGCATGTTTTAATCATAGAATTGTAATAACCCTATTTGTGATGTAAGTATTTGCATCACTTGAAGAAAAATGTCAAAAACAAGGCTAGAGTTGAAGGTTCGATATGTCATGCTTATTTAATGGAGGAAGTAAGATATTTTGTTCACATTATTTTAAGTCACATATGCATACAAGGGAAAGAAAAGTTCCTTGTAATGATGATGGGGGAGAAACGGGAGATGTTGATGATAACTTATCCATTTTCACATATCCAAGATGAACATATGGACGTTCAACATGAAGAATGTTAACAAAAGAAGAAATAGAGGCTACCTATGGTTACATTTCATTAAATTGTCAAAAGGTTCAAGCTTTTGTGCAGTAAGTTTAAGTTGATTTTGAAATTGATTATTTAAGTTTTCGAAGTTAGTGTTGTTCACAACTAAAATACATAATAATGCTTTTAGATTATACGAGGAATGGTTACTTGAGTTCATGCCCAAAACAACACAGAATGATATAAATAAAGAAGTTGAAAGACATTTTCCTCGATGGTTCGAGAAATATGTAAGTTTTTACTTGCAATAATTGAAATGGTTGAATTATCAAATCAAAGTATTTAACTGACATTATACTATTTAATATGATAAAAACATTTATGTAGGCCTCAGAAAATGCAATAGAAAACAAGTTCATATGTGATCTTGCGAAAGGACCTTTGCAAACTGTTAAATCATATCCGATGTATTTTATTAATGGATACAAATTTCATACAGAATATCATGGTCATACTATGGCAATAGTAAATAGCAAAGTTTGCATATCGGGAGAATTGATGGATTATTATGGTAAAATTATTGAGATACTTGAAATTGAGTATCTTGCATTGCCAATAAAATAGAGTGTGATATTTAAGTGTAAATGGTTTGATCCAACTCCTAATATTGGAACAAAAGTGCACAGTTGATAAAATATAGTTAAAATCAACCAACGAAAAAAATTTAGATAATTTGAACCTTTTATGTTGGCGATGCAAGCGATCCAGGTGTATTATATCTCTTTTCCCATTTATGATGAGATAAGTCAAATTGATTAGTTGTTTGCAAAGTAAAACCTAGAGGTGTTCTTGAATTACATAGAAAAGGAGAAAATAAGATCATTGAAAGTGAAACTTTTTAGGAAGATGTTCATCAAATAAATGCATGCGTAAAATATAATGATAATGAACCATTGAATGATCTAAATAATGAATATGTCAAATTTTATCTGAAGAGGATGAGGAGAGTGACAGATATAAAGAGGAGCCTAAGTTTGATTTTAATTCTTCAAAAAAAGAAGATAATGATGATTTTAATTTACAATTAAGTGATGATAGCGATTAATTTGTGTAAGTAATAGAATATTATATGAATAAATTTATTATTGCATCAATAATATATTGTTATATATTTAATTCATATTGTTTTATTAATAATCAATAAAATGTGAATTTCAGCTTAAAAATATGTCACATAAGAGAAAACATGATATAATGTGGCCAATGTTCAGGTTACTATGATTTGGAGGACTCAGTGCAGGTCCAAGTGAAGCATCACATTCTGCAGATACTACAAAATCAAGTGCTACACGTCTAGCTAGTGCACATCCAGATCAGGGATCACCTTCACCAACTACAATCCTTGTAAAGTCACATTCCCTATCTACTGCTACACCATCCAGCACTCGTACACCATACACTACCATTATACTAGAGATATCAAGGGTAAATATTGCAGATGAAGGACGTGCCCTCTAACTTGGAGCTAAGGGAGTTGATGTAAGAAATTAAATCACAATTGTCAACAATCTGAAAGTAAAGTTCTAAAAATTTTGTAATACATGCATGATAACACCACAGGTTTATACTTAATTTATAGGTTTTAATTTCAAAATGATCTAAAAATGCTTATATATTTGGTTGGCTCTGTTTGGAACGTACTCTAGAAACATCTCATCCAAGTTCAAGGAGAGGATAGATCTTGAGGGTTATATATGGAAGAATATCTCTCAAGTGACAAAGGATTTTTATTATCAGGAGTTTAAGGTACAAAACATATATTCTTTAATCTTTTTTATTTTATCTAATATTATACATTAATTAGATAAATATTGTAGTTTATAAGTATTTATAGTATTTTTCTTTTTATTCAGAAAGAATTTTTTTGGGATTCAAAATTTGATGTTATAATTTATAATGTATGGGAGAGGCGAGCTCATACACGTTAAAGAGACTTTCTTGCTTCAATACACAAGAATAGTGTACGACCTCCTTATATATCTGAAGAAATATGGAATCATTGGTAGCAGTATGCATCACCGAGATAATGTCCATTTCAAAGCGCAATTCTACAAATAGACATGGAGGACCAAAGGGAGAGAGTCTACCTGTACACACTGAAGGATATATGACCCACCAGGAGCATACAAAGAAACTTGTAAGTATCAAAACTTTACACTTATATTCTGATATTTGTACTTTGATGTATGAAATTTGATTTCAATGTAATTTGATTTATAAAATTTAGAAAGAAAATATATGTGTATGATGGAGAATAATAATGTTGTAAATGTCTGGTGCCATTAATTGCTGCGTTGTTGAATAAATTTTTTTGTCTAACAGGGGTAAATATCATAAAAAATAGAGAAAACTCTGCCAAATTTTTGTATATTGTAGTTCATTTATAACAATTTACTCGGATGCAGGAAAAGTCTACAGGCAGGATGCCTACACTACGCCAGCTCTTTTTGCACACCCAAACTAAGAAGTATGATGGTGTGACCTTCGTCAACACCCGATGTAGACAACTTCATGTATGTAAAATCTATACATTAATATTAATTCTTAAAAATTATCACTTATTAACATAAAAATTATAATGATAGGACCAAATACAAGAAAGCATTGAACGACAGTCTTAGAACTCTAAAATTGTTGATAAGAGTTAGACATATCTTGATGCAGTGTGTGGTAAGGACCGTCGTGGAAGGATTTTCGGCTTAAGTTTATTTATAAATACATGTTATTTGCAACCCTCCACGTCTACTACAGCTAGATCTAATAGGCGGTCTGCATCAAATCAGAGAGTGATTCAGCTTGAGAACACAGTAGAGAGGCTGATGGAGTGTATCATCCAGCTCTGTAATGAGGTGGATGAGTTGAAGGGGAGGGACAGAACCTCATCGCAACAATTAGAGCATCCACCTTCACCAATTGCATAGCTTAGATGGATAAGTGAATGTATTTGATGTTTTGCTACTGTTAAGTTTTTGTATGAATTATTAATTTATAGTTATTTTCAAGATAATTATTGGTGTACATTATAATTTTTTATTATATTATCAATCAAGATAATTTTAACTTTATATTATCAATTAATGTTATATTATTTACAGAAATTAAATGCTATAGTAATTTTTGCTGTTATACCATCTAGCACCCCTACACCATCCACCACCCTTATACCGGCAGAGATATCAAAGGTAAACGTTACAGATGAAGGACATGCCCTCTAACCTGGAGCTAAGGGAGTTGATGTAAGAAATTAAATCACAATTATCAACAATCTATAAGTGAAGTTCTAAAAATTTTGTAATACATGCATGATAACACCATAGGTTTATACTTAATTTATAGGTTTTAATTTCAAAATGATCTAAATATGCTTATGTATTTGGTTGGTTCCATCTGGAACGTACTCCAGAAATATCTCATCAAAGTTTGAGGAGAGGATAGATCTTGAGGGTTATATATGGAAGAATATCTCTCAAGCGATAAAGGGTTTTTATTATCAGGAGTTTGAAGTACAAAACATATATTCTCTAATCTTCTTTATTTTTTCTAATTTTATACATTAATTAGATAAATATTGTAGTTTATAAGTACTTATATTTTTTTAAAAAAGAATTTTTTTTGGGATTCAAAATTTGATGTTGTAATTTATAATGTATGAGAGAGGCGAGCTCGTACATGTTATAGAGACTTTCTTACTTCAATACACAAGTACGAACTCCTTATATATTTGAAGAAATATGGAGTCATTGGTAGCAGTATGCATCACTGAGATAATGTCCATTTCAAAGCGCAATTTTACAAATAGATATGGAGGACCGAAGGGAGAGAGTCTACCCGTACACACTGAAGGATCTATGACTCACCAGAAGCATACAAAGAAACTTATAAGTATCAAAACTTTACACTTATATTATGATATTTGTACTTTGATGAATGAAATTTGATTTCAATGTAGTTTGATTTATGAAATTTAGAATGAAAATATGTGTATTATGCAGAATAATAATGTTGTAAATGTCTGATACCATTAATAACTGTGTTGTTGAGTAAAATTTTTTGTCTAACAGGGGGTAAATATCATAAAAAATAGATGAAACTCTGCCAAATTTTTGTAAATTGTAGTTCGTTTGTAACAATTTATTCTGATGCAGGCAAAATATATAGGCAAGAAGCCTACACTACGCTAGCTCTTTTTGCACACCCAAACTAAGATGCATGATGGTGTGACCTTCGTCAACACCCGATGCAGACAACTTCATGTATGTAAAATATATACTTTAATATTAATTCTTAAAAATTATCACTTATTAACATAAAAAATTATAATGATATGACCAGATACAAGAAAGCATTGAACGATAGTCATTGAACTCTAAAATTGTTGATAAGAGTTAGACATATCTTGATGCAGTGTGTAATAGGGACCATTGTGGAAGGATTTTCAGCTTAGGTTCATTTGCAAACACATGTTATTCGCAATCCTCCACATTCACTGCAGCTGGATCTAGTAGGCGGTTCGCATCAAATGAGAGAGTGATTCAGCTTGAGAACACAGTAGAGAGGCTGATGGAGTGTATAACCCAGCTCCGTAATGAAGTGGATGAGTTGAAGAGGAGGGCTAGGACCTCATTGCAGCAGTTAGAGTATCCACCTTCACCAAATGCATAGCTTAGATGGATAAGTGAATGTATTTGATGTTTTGCTAATCTTAAGTTTTTGTATGAATTTTTGATTTACAGTTATTTTCAGGATACTTATTGGTGTACATTATAATTTTTTATTATATTATCAATCATGATAATTTTAACTTTATATTATCAATCAATGTTATATTATTTACAGAAATTAAATGTACAAAAAAATCAAAAGATTATCAATAGAAAACTTAGGTAGGAAGTGAGAGATGGTGGTTGGAATTTATAATGGTTAAATTTTCTGACGGAATTAAAATACTTCATCAATAAATTAGCGACGGAATATTATAATTCTGTAGGTAACAAAAATTTAGTGACGGATAATGTTGTCAGTATGTAAAATTTTACGACAGATATTATATATCCGTCGGTGAATTTAACGATGGAATATTGTAACTCCGTCGTTGAATTTAAAATTTACCGTTGCTAATTTCACCGATAGAATACTGTGAATCCATCATAAATTTAACGACATAATTTGTATTATCGTAGATAAATTTACCGACAGAAATACAAAACTCCGTAGCAAAATGTATCGACGGCCATAAAATATTTTGTTGCTAATTTGCAATGGATTCACAATATCCGTTGCCAAAATTTACCTACGGTCATTTCTCCAACTATTCTTTTTGTCAATAATTTCCATCTCCAAATTTGTTTTCCGACAGAAAATCTTTATTTTTTGTTGGTAATTTTCATCACTAAAACCCATTTTTCTTATAATGAAATAATCTAACACTTTCCATCATTGAAACCCAACTCAAATTAATCTAAATTTTAAAGCAATTTATAAAATTAAAAAAAATCTTTGTATTTAATATGCATTTGCAAAAGCCATTTTATAAAGAGATGTTTAAAATATTGCCTCAAAATGGATCTTTTTTAAAAGTCGACTATGTTTGGGGATGACAACGGGTTGATCATTGATAGATGGGGTGCATGCCCAATTTAAGGGCTAAGTTCGGCCCGATTTGACCCTACTAATTTTTTTAAATAAAGGTTCAAAATAGCGTCGTTTTGTGTTTTAATTAAAATGGTCGGGCCTCGGGTCTGACAGCCCAAGCTCGAGCTCGAGCTCGAGCTTGAGCCCATAAAATCAAAGTCGAAGCTTAACCTTAGGTTCGATTAATTTAGACCTGATTTGTTGACTTCAAGTTGAGCCAGGTAGTGTTCGAGTCCAGATCAAACCCAGATGTCATTTGTCACCCTAACTATGTTGAGTGTTTTTAATTTTGATATTCTAGACTTTCTAACTCAAATCACGATACTAAGAAACAAACAACTCAAAACAGTACAAAGGTTTTCTTCAAAGCCACGAGAAACTCCTTTAAAACCCTAGCATAAACTACCGCCATTATCAGTCCAACCAGCAAAATCATGGGGAGATATCCTAAGAGGATAAACTGTTCGCATCATTCGTATAAAACCTAAAGGGTAGGCCTTCTCCATCCTGATCCTCTAAAGTCAATATTGAAGAATGGTTGCATACGCTCATCTTCTAAAGTCAATAATCGTGCAGAGTTGCACCATTTGTCAACAATCGCAGAGCTAGCAATAACTATCACAGATTCTAGCATCCTCTCCTTCTAGATCTAACTATCATAGATTCTAGCATCCTCTCCTTCTAGATCTAGCAAAAGCCTTTTGGTTTAAAAACATTCATACTAAAATCTTCAAAAGAGCCCTTCCACGTTACTAAAACCCTATAATTTTATCTCCTCCTCAAAATTCATAATAAAACTCATTTTTCCTTTTTCAAAAACATGAAAGACCCTCAGATATTGATAAAGCCTTTCTTTTTCACTTGCTTTTCATAAAACTCCTTTTGTCGTAATGCTTCCTAGTATAATTATATATAAATGGGCAATGGACAAAATGAAGTTTCCAAATCAAACATAGTGTAACTGCTTCAAATTTATACATAAAAGTCTAAATAAGTAGAAAATAAAATTTTATATGCAAAACTTATTAGAGCACTACAATGATACATCAAATAAGGTAAATATATCTTTTATGTAACGGCCACGTAAATGGCGATAGATCAGGCGAGATTCGGGCCTACCCAAGCAAGGCCCTTGCTGGTGGGCATGCTCTAGATAGTGGGCCCAACTAGACCATAAGCCCGACTTGATCCGCTCTAAATTTTTTATATAAATTAAGAGTATAAAATGATATTGTTTTGTTCATAAGGATCAAGTCTTGAGCCAAAACGTGTTTGGGCAGCCTGAGCTTAAGTTCGACCCAATACTTAGTCAACCCGAGCTAAGTCTAGACTCACTTATGATCCATAATATTGGGAACTAACTAATGACTTAACATAGAAAGAATATTTAATAAAAATATAAAATAACTAAAATTAAAAAAAGAAAGATTATAACTTTTCCAATATTAAAAATAACTAAAATTAAAAAAAAATTTATAACTTTTGCAATATTTTTATTGTTCTTCACAAATATTTTCGGTGGAGATAGTCCATCGCAAATGGCTACACTAAAAAAACTAAATTATTGAACGACCTGACCCACAGTAAGGCTTAATGTGAGAAAAGACAAGTGATTACTGATTACGAAAACACGATTTTGGACTAAATGAAAACCAATTTTGATGTTAGTGTGAACATTACCAGTGGGACTTGATGAAATTGGGTCCCGTTACCTGATCCTACGGACCCCATCGCCCAGATTCTATTTCCCAATAATCTCTCCAAATCTCAACATTCTTCATACTTTTCCAAAGAATCAATACAATTGATCAAACACTGTCCATATGATTCATTCACAACCTATCTTATACCAATAAAGAAGAAAAAACAGAAAAAGAGAATTGAGGAAATCTACCAATTAATCGAATCCAATCAACCCAGAAGACGATGAGTCCTGAAATAATCATGATTCAGATTCTCACTATCAAATTCTTCTTCATCATCATCGTCATCACCACATTCATAAATAGTTCCTGCCAACGTCAACTGATCATCCAAGTACCTCTGCAGGAGCGCCCCAACTTCGTCTCCCTCATCCGCCGTCGTCCTATCAGAACTGCACAAACCTTCTTCGCACAGCCGCAGTCGCTCCTCTTCCTCCTCAACATCCTGCCGGTCCTTCTTCCGGTGTCCGAACAACCGAACGCAGAGCTCGACAGCGCAGATGAAAGGTAGGAGAATGGGAGAGCAGATGAGGAGGAAGATGCAGGGACTGCGTCGCATGCACATCCAGCCTAGCATGATGGCCCGCGTTGGCGCGGAGATCGCAACCGCCGTGTTGTGTCGAAGGAGCTCATGGCTGTTCTTGTTGCTGTGGTGATGATGGGCAGCGGTTTTGGGTTTGGAGAGGGTAGTGGTGCCATGTGAAAAGGAGGGACTTATAAATACATGAGGGTCACGTGATGCGTGTTTAACGTACTTTCTGTTTTTGTTAATTTTGCTAATTATTAAAGCTTAAGGATTAGAAAATTAAGGTTTGAGAATGTAATTTTTGTGATTGGAAAAACGAATTGGTAATCTTTCCTTCCTTGCCTATAATGAAATCGAAACAATTGCATTGAATGAATCCGATTCGTGTTAATATCCAAGTGAAAAAGGCAAGAGAAGACTTATTAATGCCTAAATTATCTCTTTTTTTTTTCAATCTTGAATTAACCGGTAAGAATTCGGTCATGAATTCAAATCACGAAAATAACCTCTTTATAAAAAACAGAAAGAAGGTTACGTACAAATGATGATCCTCCCATAATTATCGCAAAACATAGAGCTTTATCTATTTACCGCTAAACAAGTAAGAAATTGAGTTTTATAAAAAATTGGTGCTATAGAGTTTATTATGTTTAATCAAATATTAATTTGGAATCAACTAACTAGGCTAAGAGAAACAGATGGATATAAGACTTCCACTAACTACAAAGTGCTACCAATCCAATCAATCAACTATCTTGACATTTAAGCCAAGTGAACAGACTCTTAATGTTAATTTGATTGAACAATTTGAACCCCTTTTAGTTTCATCCTTAATAGTTCATTGTTCTATGATCATCATGTGGGAAAAAAATGAATGTAGCTTAAAATCAAACCATTTCATAAGTTTATGGATTAGTGATGATTCGTACTTATTCAAGATGTTTGAGAGCAAGATTATGTGGTCATCAAATGTAATCTGTTCACAATATCAAAGAGATTGCTTCTAAAAGAGTGAAAGATTTGTGAAAGGAGAGATCTTCAAAACTCATTATTTATAAGGAGGTCTTAATTTTGAGTCCTTCTAACCATCATTTAATTGAGTTTCCTTAGTATAAATTAGTCATAATAAGCTCTTGAATTTGAGTCCGTATTAACGGAATAAGACTTTGAGTTTACTTAAATCAAACTTCTTTAAGACTCATAACAAAGTCTTGAATGCAAGTTTTTTAACAAAGGAAAACGCTACTTGTAGTGAAAGCAGTCACTGAACAAGTTACGATACGATCATACGAATGAAGCACTAAGCACAGTTGAATCATAAAAGACAAACTATCAAGGTCAATAAAGCAAAAGATGAAGTGTTTTTCCCAAGTGAAAACCATCACTGCCTCATTAGTACTATTTCCTCGTCACCAAGCAATGAACTATAGATAGAGATTTCAAAGGAAAATTGTCTGAAGAATGATTATTTAAACTAATGAAAAAGGCACATTCTTTTCCATTTACGGTACGAGAGCCCTCCACCTCAAAGGTGTTAATTGTCGGTGATAATTGGTTTTGTATCTTGGCCTTGCAAAACATTATCAACAGCCTCAGTGAAGTGGGGACTTTTGTCGAACAAGCATAGTGCATACTTCTTCAATCCCAGAAACTCCATCCTAGCAATGTTTTCCAACCTAACAACCTCCTAAAGTTCTCCATCACAGTCAAGTTCTGTCTTTAACTTCAATAGCAATATCACACAAGGCTCCCTCTCTGTCATTTTCACATCTATGCAGAAAGAACAAACACAAAAATTTCAGCTTACAAAAACGCAACCAAGCCGACCCATCATCGCCGTAACTTAACCACGGTGCAAGCCCTCGTCTTTTTTTATTCGTCATGGATGCTCTCCGTCTTCTTTATCTACTGTCTTCAGTTGTCCCCTCCACGTTTTTCACCCCAGTGCAGGCGTCCATGTTCTTTCTCTTGAAAACCTATAAAAAAGCCTATCCAGCACACAAAAGTAGCCTATGAAGCCCAGTCATTTTTCCTTTTAAAACCCATAAAGGCAGCCTTTCCAGCCCATAAAGCCCATCCCCAACAATAAGAAAAATTTTTAGAAGCCCATTTAAGAAATCTATAGAAGTCCAGTCCAACATCAAATCTAGAAGAATATTGTGAGCTTTGAAAAATAAATGGCAAACGCACAAGACTCAGCTGCAACACCAACAAATGCAACACCTAAGAATTACGTAAGTCAAGGTAGCTCTCTTCTAATCAATAGGAGTTTGACATCTCTTAATGTTGCTTCTCAAATCCCCTCCAAACTTGCGAGAAATGGCAGAAATTTTACTTCTTGGAAAGCTCAATTCACCAATCTGCTCTTTGGCTATGGCTTTCTTAGTTACGTTAATAGAACTAATCCCTACCAACTACAAAATGATCCCATTTACCTTTTTTGGACGCACTAAGATTATCTCATGCTTCTCAACATGACAATCATTGTACCACTTTAACCAAAAGATGATAAGTACATTTCCCAACGTAATCGAGAAAGATAACATGGAAGTTGTGGAGACAATTGTACTAATCATAGCCACATGACTAAACTCAAGGCTCGAACAACACGAGTGTTGGATAATAGAATCATAATCACTATCGAGGCAATCAAATTGGCTTCACAAGTCAACACATATTAACTCTGGAAAATATCAATGGCAAACAATATAGTTACGAGTATTAAGGAAGGGGTTTAAATCTCTTATTCTGGTTATGATATTGATATCATTTACGTAAATATATGGATGAGATTTAATAAAACAAGATTGAAACAAAATAACTAGAATAGAGAATTTAACAGAGACGAAAAGATAACCAAGTCACTGTAACAATTGGGTGCTTAACTCTTGTACCACATATCACATTACTTCTAATGTTTAAAATTTGGCTCTACACTAAGAAATGTTGGTAACGAGTGCATCATAGTCACAATGGTAATGACATATTTATATTGGTTCCTCTTGTTTGAACTCTTCTATTACTACATTCACATTAGATGATATTTTATGAACAAAAAGAACCTATTATATGTCTATTAATTTTGTAAACAAAAAACACCTCAGTTAAACTAACTATTTTGTTCTGAAGGATTTGAATACATGAGCATATATGGCTAAGAACCAAAGTAGATACGACTTATATGAGTGGTCATCTTCAATTGTTCTTATTGAATCATCCATTCTAAATCCCTCTTACCTCATTGGCTTCATCATCCCAATTATGGCATCAACATCTTAGTTACTCCTCTTCCAATTCAAAAAGAAAATTATGCTAGTAACAATAGTCCATCTTCTCTAACTTTTAAAAATCAAGTTTATGACTTTTTTCTTAGTATTAAAAGTCATATTTCATTTACTAAGTCTTCTATCGCTTGTGACAAACCATTATAATTTATATATTCACATATTTGAAGACTTACACCTATTAATTCTCTTAGAAATTTTAGTCATTACAACATTTTTCTTGATTATTTTTAAAAATACACTTGTTTTATCCTTTAAAATTAAAATATGATATGTGCAAGGATTTTGAGAAATTTTCCAAAATTATTGAAAACTATTTTCACATCAAAATACCCTTTTATATAGATGGTGGAGGTGAGCATAAAGTAATTTCACCTTTTCTTACTCAACAAGGCATCCAATACATGATTTCCATACCTTATACACCAAAACATGTTAGCTTTGATGAAGGTGAATACTATCATATCGTGGAGACTAGTCTTATACTTATACACTATGCCTCTATGCCTTTTTATTTTTTGTCTCATGTACTCATCAATGGGATGTCCGCTCCTATCCTCAATCATGACACTCTATACCACAAACTCTTTGGACACAATATAAAATATACCTCATTTAGAGTTTTTAGTTGTTTTTGCTATTTATGGCTTCGACCTTGTAAACTTAAACCACGATCTCAATCATATGTATGTCTAAGTTTCTCCTTGCCTTGTTATTCCTCCATTTGCTATGACATTATCTCAAAGCACATTTTTTTCTCTAGATATGTTGTTTTCTTTGAGAAAAAAATTCATACTAAACTAAGTCCTCTTCAAATCTAAATATCTAACTTCCACGTTCTCTAAATATCTTTCAAATTTCACAAATAAAAATCTTGATTGAGTCAAAAATCTTACTAGTGATGATCTTGACCATGCCATCTTATCTTATCCTAAACCTTATTACAACATTCTTATTTCAAACCTAAGTACCGCTTTGTAATTTGTCTCAACTCCACCTTCAGCAACGATCACTCCTCAATATACTTCTGACACATATCAGTAGTTCAACCTCTTACCTCATAACTCTACCATTCCTAGTGTTACAACCTCAATTACTTTACCTAATAATATAATAACTTTTGATTCATACTGACCTAAAAAAATACTACTTTCAATATACTTCATAGCCAACCACTGACTCAACCCTTACATATGATAACCAGCTCTAAAAACAACATCTACAAACAAATTTCTATCTTTACACATGAATCCCTCAACCTCTCTCTAAGAAATGGAACCAACCATATTTACCCATACTCAAAAGCATCCTCATTAGCTTAATGCCATAAGCCAAGAATTTTTAGCAAAAAAAAAAACCACTTGAACACTTGTCCCACCCTCTTCTACACAAAACATTATTAAGTCAAATGGGCGTACAATATTAAGAGGAACCCCAATGACTTTATTTCTATCTATAAAGCTTACATTGTGGCCAAAGGGTTTCATCAATGTCCTAACATTGACTATACTAAAACCTTTAGTTTATATGTTAAACATGTTGTTATCTATCTTATACTTACCATTATAGTAACACATGGATGAATTTTAAACCAATTGGATATTAATAACTCCTTCCTACAAGTTAGTCTTTTTATTGTGTTTTTAATAATCCCAAGAATTCATTAATTCTAGATATTCAACTGATGGTTACAAATTGAATTAAGAAATTTATAGTCTTTTTCAAGCTTTAAGAGCATGGTATAATGAACTTCAATCCTCTCTTATTGCTTATGGCTTCATCAACTCTAAAAGTGACACTTCTCTTTTTATCTATAATATGGGTACATATATATTTTACTTACCTTCAACATTCAACATGAACAATTTTGAAGTCTTGTTGTAAAGTTTTATATCCAGTTGATTGTCTTGCAAAAAGACTCATTATTCTACCATCCTTTACTAATATACCTCTTGAAATTCAGCATAATTCAAAATACTTTTCATATTTTCCGGTATATTCATGTATTTAATTATTACATTTATTATATACTTATATTTAATTAATTATTTTAGTTATATAATTTTTTTAAGGATTGCATTGGTACATGTATTGATGCACATATTCCAACCAACGAATAAATACTATATATATATAAAAGAACGGATCCAATCCAAAATATTATATGTTATTACTCATTTGGCATGCGTTTCACGTATGTACTGATTGGATAAGAAGGTATTACAAATGACTCTTGAGTTCTTTTAAAAATAATAACAAATCTAACGAATCAATTTCCTTTACCTCCATAAGGTATTACATTATTTTAAATAAATATAGTAATTATGATTAATTTTTAATAGTTTTTTGTTAATGTTATGTTCATTATATGTTAGATAAGTTCTATTTGATTGATTTAGGCTACACTAATATGCCTACAAGAATTGTTTAAATATTTTCATTCTTTGTTAAGAAATGTTATTAAAAGATGTTAGATTTCTAAAAGCAAGATTTCCTATAATTTCGAACATGTTGAGTGATGATATAGAGAAATAAAAATACATCGTTATTGCTTGTTATGTTATAATAGTTATATTAGAACGCATGAACAAAGCGATTAATTATTTGACGATTTTATTGAAGATGAAAAGTAAATTATGAAAGTATAAATGACGATGCAAGTTCATAAGTGGGTATAATACTACTCTTGTAACATCCCCTCACCAATATGAAGGGTATTTTAGTCATTTGCAATGTTTAGGAGTGTTTATAGTGTAGTGACATA